>JAUMHI010000037.1:5449718-5510059 GCA_032359435.1 Enteromius unitaeniatus | reverse complement strand
CTACAAATATACCACAAAACCAGTCTTAAGTCCCTGGGGTATATTTGTAGTAATAGCCAAGAATACACTGTATGGGTCAAAAATTTTTCTTTTGGCCAAAAATTCTTGAGATTGTAAGTAAAGATCATGTTTCATGAAGACATTTAGTCAATTTCTTACTGTAAACATATTCAAACTTAATTTTTGATTAGTAATATGCATCGATTAGATCTTCATGTGAGAACTTTAAAGGTGATTTTCTCAGCATTTCGATTTTTCTGTACCCCTAGATTCCAAATTTTCATATAGTTGTATCTCAGTCAAATATTGCCCTATCCATTCATAAATCAATGGGAAGCTTATTCATTCAGCTTTCAGATCATCTATAAATCTCAATTTCTGAAAAATTACACCCTTACAACTGGTTTTGTGGTCCAGGGTCACATATATGAAGAGTTCAGATGCAAAAGCCTGTACTGTCCAAGTTTTTCTTTTTAAATCAGCATTTTTGTGTGTGAAGGTTCAGTCATTTTACTTTTATGGCAATAAAAGTGCAATTAATGCCAAATAACTGAACATAAACATAGGACCCAGAGAAAAAATTTATGATTGGGGATGAATTTTGAAATAAATATTTTGTGAGATTCATCCTTGAAGATGAATATGGATGTTTGGACACAACTCACCTTACTGTACCAGTTAAGGCAGGGCTGAACAACGTCTGGATCTTCTATGCCATGTAACTCAATATACCAGATGCTGAAGTTAAAGCTGGGCCCCCATGACATCAGAGGCACTGTACATAACCGAACACAGACAGATAGCATCAAGAGAGCACATTCACACACACAAACACAGTTTACAGCAGCTAATTTACTTAAGAAAATGTTTTTTTTTGCTAAAAAGAGTCTTATAGTATTCAAAGTCTATTCACACAGCTAGCAATTTTACAAGAAAAATCTTGTGTCAAAAGAGTTCAGTGTCACACAAGCACTTGTTTGTTCCATCAAAGACTTGCAGAGTCATTCAATCACTCACTCAACGCATTGTCTTCCTCTGAAATCATGTGATGACTGATTTTTCCCCTAAATGTGTCACCACATGAGTTCACCAGGTCTTTAGTTTGCTTTTTCTGTAAACACTCACCTATTTTAATGAACCTGCAGGGAAACATCTGCTCATCGATCTTGTGCTTTAGCGTGAATGTCTCCTTGTTGAAGTCATTCTTAAGGCCACTAGGATGAGATGAGGAAGTCAGTCAATGACCTCATCACATTACAAGAAGCTATTTCCCCAACCATTACTGACATTGCAAAGAAACACAATAAGCCATTTTATAAACATTTATGTTTTGGGCTCTATTACTAAGTAAACTAAATCCGGTCACCTGCTCTCAAAATCTATGAGTCCGTAAACTTATCTGACATAAAGATTAGAGCAACTAAATTGTAATCACTAACTAGCATTCTCCCACAAGTCTCACCTAGACAAGAGTTCCGTCATGTTTTCTTCACTCATGCCTCCGAACACTTTGAACTTCTTCAGGTTGCACACGTGGGTTTTCTCATATTTGCCATAGGTGATGCTCAGAACAATAGCTGGTCTCTCCAGTTTTAAGATCAAGTACTGAGTAGCAGAAAAGAAATAAAAATTGTTATAACAAAGCAATTCTAATTTAAAATGTTCTTACTTTGCCACAACGAACAATGTTATCAAAAACTATTAAGATCCATAAAACATGAATAAATTAAAATTTTACCTCTACAACATAAGTAAACCTAGACCTATTTCTAACATCATTCATCACTGTGCATGTACCTCAAGGATGTTTTGTAATAAAAACAATAAGATAAAATTAACCAAAAAGAGACTGAACTAAGGCTTAAATGTTAGAAATGATGAAATGGTAATGAGTAGGATGCCTAGTGCTCATTTCTTAACTTTGCTAATTCTGTTATTAGTATTGCATCCTTCTCATTGGCATTTAATATTTTTTTACATTTAAGCCTGATCTATTTTTTGGCTGTAAAAAGAAAACCTGCCTAAAAATTTGAATATGAATATAAGGATTTACTTTTAGCCTTCATGGACAATTATATATCACTTATATATGATTAAATACAAAATTAATAGTAGTAATTAGGATTGATGTGGTTTGGGATTGGTAAAATGTTCTTGGAGGGAAATTTTTTTTTATATAATTATTATGGCCAGAATTTTAATTTGCCTAATAATTCGGATCACAGGGTATTTAAAAAAATAAAATAAAATAATTAACAACCTCAAACATTTAAACAGTAGCGCATGTCTTCACAAAACTTGGAAAAAAGAAGTTGTTGTAATCTTCTGATATTTTCTCCTATCCATTCTGAATGTATAATTCCTCATTTTCTTATTTATAAATTGAAGGATTAGTTCACCCAAAAATGAAAATTCTGACATTACTTACCCTCATGTCATTCCAAACCCAGAACACCTTGGTTTATCTTCAGAACACATATTTTTGATGAAATCAGAGAGCCATCTGACCCTCCATAGACAGCAACTTCCAGAAACTTCATGAAAACACTGGTAAAACAGTCCATGTGACATAAGTGGCTCAACTTCAGTTTTGCGACACTACATTAACCCCTTTTTATGCAAAGAAAATTTTTGCGTCTTCCCCCATTTTAGATATTATCACAACGCGTGCATACACTTTCTTCTAGGATTAAACAACTGCAGACTACGCACATGTGCGTTCTTTCTCCCGGATGTAAACAAGGATGATTACGTCAAATACGTTAAAGCTTGCATATTTGGTGCGTTGTGATGCTCTCTAAAATGGCGGAAGACGTTCACAGGGTTCACAGACGAAGTCACAGGGAGAAGAATGGTTGAGTTAAATTATGTTATTTATTTTCTTTGCGCAAAAAAAGTATTCTCCTATCATCGCAAAGGGGAACATGGATTGTTTTACCAATGTTCTTACTACATTTCTGGATCTGGGATCATTTCAGTTGCTGTCTATGGAGGGTCACAGAGGAGTCTGACATCATCAAAAATATTTGAATTTGTGTTCTGAAGATCAACAAAGGTCTTACGGGCTTGGGACATGAGGGTAAAAAATTAATGACAGATTTTCATTTTTGGGTGAACTAACACTTTAAGGTACCTTAAGTTCCTCTGTGAACATAACAAAAAACAAAAGGAAGATGTGTTCTTGTGTTTCTGTTGCATAAAGACACACTAGACCAAAATGACTGGAGATTGCGAGTAACAACACCATCTTCAGATGCAGGTGGACAGGAGGGGATTATATTACTCACTCTGCCTGATGAAAACAATTCAATCAACTGTAGACATCTATGACAGAACAGCTAATGATTACAGTTTGTAAATTATTGCTCGGAACAAACACAGCTTGCATAGAGACCCTAAAAATGAATGGGCTACTGTGAAAAATATTTTACACAAACTGACTGCGATATTCCATACACAATCTCTGGGTGGATAATGACTGTGATTTCACAAAACTCTCTACAGAGGCTAACTGTACATTTTTGAGTGAAAGGAAGAGAGTGGAGGGACACAAGTGAGAAAACACAAGACTTTGAAATGGGGCTGGAGGTTAGAAGTTGAGGGCGCGTGTTACTGTACCGCCAACACACACTTTCGATTTCCTAATTGCCTAACCACAAGTCTGTCTGTGCTGCAATGGTCTGTGCCACAAGGCCGGCAAAGAAGAGAGGCTTCCTCTTTCCAAAAGAAGATGAAAGCAAGGCAGAGTGCCAATAAATGAAAATTTCGACATACCCAGGCATGCTAATGTCAATAGCGGTCAACATTGAAACACGCATCTCTGAAGTCAAACATCAATAGCACCAATTGTTAAGGCACTGAGACCTTTTGATACTTTTGCCCTATTTCTAAAAAAAAAGTATTACAATTTATTTTGAAATATTTTACTTGTACATTGCACAGAGCGTGAGAAACGCACTTAATAATGGAATGGGTTTCTATTATTATTTTTATTAAATTTGATCATAATTAGTAAGCAGAACACTGAATCTGTCAGCAACAAATTATTTGAAAATCTGAATAAAATACAGTATTATTTTAGTATCACTGATATTCATATTTTGAATTAACTTTTTTAGATCTTGTGTTTACATGCTAATTTAGATACTTTCTGGTAATTTAGTATTTGGCATTAGTTATTATGAAGTTGGATTGCAGTTTTAGTTTTTTAGTACGTAAACTAAAAAAGATATGATGCCCTGGTAACCAGAGGAGGTCGAAGTACACAAATCAAGTGCTTAAGTACAGATCCATACTATAAAATATTACTCCAATTTTACTCGAGTAAAAGTACAAAAGTACTCGTTTATTATGTACTGAAGTAAAAAAGTACTAATAGATTTATTTTGCAATTTCATACAATCTAGTATAAAATTTTATTTTAAATATTATTTTTAAATATATATATATTATTTTTTTTGTCTGTGTTGTAAACACTCCCAGAGGGCATTACTTCACACTTGTACACACAACTGTTTATTACTGTAGTTACCTGAATATCAAATCCTTTCTTTTCCCTTCAGATGTTATATATAAAAAAATATTTAGACATTATCTAAAAATAACTATAAATTAGCACCTGCAAGCATGTTAGCTAAACAATCAGCATTAACGTTAGATAACAATATTTAGACCTACTTATTTTAAGTATGGTTATGAATAAACTTTCATATCTGTCTATTAATAGTTGATCAAAACAATATAAAGATATGTACACCGTTGATAAACAATATAAACACAGACGTAGGGTTAAATGCGCAGCATTTTAATAAAACTGCTAACGTTACAGCAGCAGTGAATATGAACGTTTTTTGACTTAGAGACACTGATGTTGATGTGTCTGCATTCATTTCCGTGGACTTAAATAGATCACTCTTTACTGCTGTTTAACAAACTGACAATTTTTACCTAAATATGATTTTCAGTTAATGTTAGTAACTTACTTCACGCATCATCAGTCGCGTGCGCCAGTTGTTCGGTTCACTGAAGACTCGCTCTGAACGGATCGTTTGAATCAGTGAGCTGTCGAATCGAGAACAGCTTCAATCGGATCGTTCCAATTCGAGAATTAATCGTTTAGTGCGATTTGCGAACCGATTGAAAAGGTTCATTAAAAAGAATCAGTTTGTTAATGAATAATAAGTAACTATATGCTTATGAAATGTAGTGAAGTAAAAAGAATGATATTGGCTTAGGAATGTAGTGAAGTAAAAGTAAAAGTTGCTAAAAATAAAAGTACAGATACCTGAAAAATGTACTTAAGTACAGTAACGAATTACAACTACTTCGTTACTGTCCACTAGCTGAAACACAACAAGTTTACTTTTTAATTTCAGTTAATGTTTTTTGTTGTTGTTGTTTATTCTCCAAGTAAGATTTTTTTTATTATAATTTTATTGTTTGTTGTGGGTTAACAATAATAACGCTGACTATTATCCAGCTCAGGTCAGCACTGAAAGGTGTAAGCAGAATTTACCTGTGGAGGGTAGTTGCTCTCAGATGACCACCTGGAAGACTGGTCGTTAGGTTTGTCCACTAAAATATTCCTGCAAACAAACAAAATAAGTAAGTAAGGTGCCACAAACACTCTTTAAAACTTTTCACACTTTTTCTTGCATGCATAATATAAATTATTAATCGACAGATCGTCCACAGTATGATGCTGTCAAGGTAAACGCACAAGTGCTATGACAGCTTTCTAATTGTGATGCATGCTGACAGATGAATACGTGCACAAATGTGCAAACGCTTGCAACTGAATTATGCCAAGTACATAAAGCATGTAAGCTTGGAGTGAAGAGCGAAAACAAAGCGTGCATGGGTGTCACAATAAATGCTTCACATGACTAATTCATAATCGCATGCACTGTTTGTGTCAGTCTACAGCAAATGTTCCTCTTACTGTCATATCTAATACAAGCATTACAAAGGCGGCATGCAAATTAGTAATACATGATCCATTTTACATGACACAAATTGCATGGATATTATGGGTTAGACCGCAATAACTAACCAGCTTATTGGCTGTGTTTCAAAACTAAGAGACCGCGTTTCATAGGCTGTCTAAATAGGCAGCTCACTTGTTTCGAAACTTGCTAGACAGCGAGAAATAACATAATATTTCGAACAAATGCTAAACACATTTTGCCATGGAAGTATTGTTATGGTCAACAAACACAGAAGAAGATTAAAACAATGGGATAAAAATAGTCTGTGACTCTAACAGTTTATGCATTTAACGTTATGTATTTTAAAACAACATTGTTAAGCTGTGTTTCGGCTAGATATTTTAAACACAGACAAAAACAGCGATTTAAACAGCATTCAGCGATTTGCGGTTTGTTTACTTCCACGTTAGCCATTTAGCTAACCGGATACATGCTGCATTTCTGATTTATATTTTAAATATAAACACACACAGCGCAGTAAGACACGTGTTGGGTTCTTGAAAGCACATCAAGATCTGTATACTGATATGACAAACCAAACACATTAGTTGGACTTCTGGCGTGTTATTTGTATTAAATCACACGGGCTGCTTCATACTAGCCTAACCTAGCATGCTAACGTGACTGTCATATCTGCACATTTCCAGACATGTATATCTGTGTCCCGACTTTTGCGAATCCAAACGAGCGTTAATGTGTAAAATTAGACATTTGCTTTGCTTTATTGCTTGCAGATTATACCATTTGCGGGTGCTTTATGTACCCGTCTGCTGTAGCCCGGCCCGTTTGTTAGATAAAGCCATGGATTGGATTAATATTACAACGTTACTAACTGTGCATTTACATTTAAGAGCAGATATAGTGTCTCGATTTGAGTGTTTAATGTGGGTTACTCACTCGGGTAAATATGTAGAGGAGTACGAGCTCCATTTATAAACACTGTAGGAGAGCACTCTGCTGTCAGGAGCCACCGCCATCTTGATGCACGAACGAAACACACACACACATACATATACATACATACATATTTACTCTCTCTCTCTCTCACACACACACACACATATACAGAGAGAGAGAGCATGCAAGCAATCTTAAGGTGGAACAGGTCTATAATATTATGTGGCACTTGGCACAAATAGCCTAATAAAAAATAAATAGATGCTCATAGGAATTGATTCATTCTGATAACATAGTGCTTTGATTCAATCCTAAAGGGCTTACAAAACATTACACTCATTAGGTAGGCTAGGAAAACTTTTCCCTCGTTTATCACCTAAATATCTTCATAGGACCTAGATTGCACTAATACTTTAAATGAATCATCCAGCTATGGTTGAGCTATTATTAATCATTACAATGAGGCTCAGAGCAAATTTACTTCAGCTAAGCCTGAAAGTAGGCTATTCTTTACACAAGCAAATGAACCAGTGGCTATACTCCAAGAGGCTACCCGCCCAAGGGGCGATCCCATCCTCGTAGCCAAGGAGCCAAGTGAGGGATGAGGGGGCGAAGGTGCTGTATTGTTTGAATAAACTGTAATCCTCTCTAATTCTGAGCAATCGAGGGTCTTTTATCGGTCGATTAGCAGTGGGCTTCAATTTTCACATGATCTCACAGGCTCTGTAATATAATATGACAAGAAAATACAATAGTAGAGAAGTTATCTTTGAAGTAGTTGATGTGAATGAGTTAGGGTTAGCAATATTCCGAATATAGAGAATTTAGCCAAAAGCAGTGGCTTCATTTCTTAAAGATGCATTTGGTTGTTACAACGGAAGCTTTTTTACTTCACGATACTTTAACTGATGGGCTAGAGTTGTGTGAATTATTGTGATGTTTTTATCAGCTGTTTGGGCTCTCAGTCAGACGGCACCCATTCACTCCAGAGGATGCACTGGTGAGTAAGTAATGCAATGGTACATTTTTCAGAATCTGTTTCAGTGGTGAAACAAATTTATTTACATCTTGGATGACTTGAGAGTAAGCACATTCGTCAAATATTAATTTTTGCCTTTTATTTCTTTAAAAGGCAACAAATATGATTATTTTGTAACACTGTGGAGATGCCTGTTAAAATGTCTTCTTATCAGTGAGGCTAATTATTTGAGACTGCTAAAGAACACAATGACCTTCTAGGTAAATGCATTTAGTTGATCATAGCACGCTGATGCTGTCTTTTACCGGAAACAAGCTGATGTAAGGAATGGGAGATAATGTCATTTCAGCTAAGTGCATTGCCAGATCTTGGCAAGAGCTCTTTTAATTTACCACAAATGGATGGGGCATGGGGACTTCACAGTGTGTCACAGTTTCTTAAACCTGTGTATAACTATGACAACAAAAGTTATTGTGACTTAGAAAAATGGAAAATATTGTACCTTTAGAGCTTTGTACATTTTAAATGAGCATATACCTTTAGAGAATTTACTGAATTACTTTAATAATTCAGTCACACAATCCTCTTAAGTAAAATCATTTCAAAGTAACATAATAATGAAAAAGTCCATGAAATTAAATCTTAATCATAAAATAACTTGTGAATGACTCAGGCACCACAGAAATACATAATTAATTAATGTATTTTATTCCAAAAATGCAAAATACATATTTTATAAGGATATATTTATTGGATGATATATAAATTAAATATTGGTCAGAATAAAATATAGGATTCTTGATTTTACAACAGATTACAAGTTGTTTTTGATAGATGCTGTTAAATAAACTATTTTATACATGTTATAAATACTTTATAGGGTTTATTGGTGCTACTTTACAGCACCGTACACGTTTAATGAAACAGCTTGGACTGAGTTTATATCGTGTCCCGTTTAGGACGGGTTGCGCATGAGATCCAAGCAGCAGTTCGGTAGGAGGTCCCTTTAAGTTTCCATTTGAGGGAGGCCGCACTATGTCACATGATGGACATGATATAATGAAACAGCGAACAGAAAAGCTAAGTGTGTGTCCATGACTACAAAATAAGACTGTAAAGCAACGCAGTCGGCCAGTACACGCCCATTTTCGGAGTTGGAGCTACTGGAGCTGCAGTGTTCCCAACATCATCCAGTGATGGTTTCCTAGTGCGGACCGGACTGCACCTGCTGCCACGCGTAATACGCACTTAACAGAAACGCAAAAGGACGCGTGAAGTTGTCTGCGGCTCCTTTTTTATGACGAAAGACACACTTACCGCAAACTCCTCTCGCGCTTATGAAAACTGAGAAATGTGTGGATTGTTATGAGCAACAAAGTAAGTTTGTACAACGATGCCATAGGCTATTTGAGACGTGTATGCATGCCCAGGGATGGAAAAAAAACGGGTCTGTTGATGCTAAGAGGGAATATTTTGATGATGTGCCACATGCAATGTTCTTTCACTCCACCAAGCATTGCCAACGTCCGCATTCCGGGCTCTGTTGCGCAGATTAAAATCCAAAGTTGAGGGTGGACGTGGGGAAATGTTATTTTGTAGCCCTGCGTTTAATGCTGCGTGTGGATGATGTCTTATTTAAAACCACTAAGCTGAGCACTTCTGTTAAAGAACAACATCACGCCCCCTGTAAGTGCGCAGTTGCCGAAGGATGTCACAGCAACCGAGTAACCTATGTCTGCGTACATGCAACCGACCTCAGCCTTTAATACCGACGATCGAACTAAATATATTGATGCTTAAAGCGTGCAGAGAGAAGAAAGGCGTGACTTGAGATCTAAAGCAGTAAACCCTCGCGCACTTTTATAAGTTGCGCTGTTATTTCAGTACCATCGTCATCATCATTACACAAGATAAAGCGGAACAGGCGCCGGAGATATGAAGCAAAACTTCGCAGAAACGAGGAGCCGGCTCGAAGCCTCTCATAAACAAGTAAGACTGTTGAGATTTTTAATTTACTTTAATGCAATTCAGTGTTTGCATAGCCTATGTAAATGTTATATAAGCCTATAGGAATTTACAATTGATATTTTGTTAACATGGGGTTGCCGCGTCATTGTATGTAAAGGAATATTAAGTCACGCGTTTGTGTTTTACTTCGCTCGTATAGCATTTAAACGAGTGTTCAATTAGTTTAGTGCGTGTTTAAATAACTATACGCGCTAGAGTCTATTTCAGAGCGTTCAGTGAGTGCGCAAGTCCAGAACCAAGCGCTTATTTCTTGATACGTAGAGCGATTTCTGAGCATACACTCTTGGGTATAAACAGCCGGCAGCTGTGTGGATTCATATTTTAAAGAATTAGAAATATACTTCTATCCGTCGGGGGGTGTTAAGCTATTTTCCCCCCCGCAATAACGTGCGACGCCACTACCTTGTTGTCGTGGAGGAACGAAAAACAACCCGAGCACCTGACAACAACCTGAGCGTGCGCTCTGCCTAAACGATTACAAGCGCGCAACATGTAGGTTGAGCCTGTGGCGTTTAGACGGATAGAAAACCGCGGCAAACCTCAGGCTGCAGGCAGAAATATGATTTTGATTTATTGTTAGTGACGTAAACAGGTTGTCATAAAGTAGGTCGCTAAGCAATCGTTCAGGTAAAGGGCGTATTTAAGAGGATTGACGATGACATTGAACGTTCCACCAATGAAGATCAGTCAACTTCTCAGAAAGTGGTCATGTAGGCTACTGTAAATAATTGGCAACTTTAAAAATATTTTAGGGCATGCCTGAATTATGTAGGCTAAGTCTTATCACTTTAGAAACTTTGGAGATTTAGGAAGGATGAATAGATTTTATAAAGTCACCAATCAGGTGTAACAAGGGTCGGACTCAAGTGCTGAAGATCCAAATGCAGCTTTATTCACACACACAACGTGGTCAAAACAGACAAGGTCCAAATACCAGCAAACAGTAATATCCAGAGAATCGTAATCCAGTATGCAAGCAATGGTCAGGGCAGGCAGAGAAACATACACGAAAACACAGGTAACAGTCCAGGGTCAAAATCCCAAGAGGGCAATCCTAAGTAACAAATAAAAACAAGACAATTCAAACAAGGCTATGGCAATGGCAAACAGGGCAGAACAATGAACAAAGTAGACTATGAAAAGCAGGGGAAACGCTTGTCCACTTACAGCAAAACAGTACTTTGACTTTCTGTTTGGCAGGCTCCCGCTTAAGTGTGACGGCCATTTCGTGCATTGGCTTTGAGTTGGCAGCCATCTTATTCAGTGACTCTGGGTTGGCGGCCATCTTGTGCAGTAGCTGTGCCTCTGGGTTGGCAGCCATCTTGTATAATGGCACTGGTTTGGCAGCCATCTTGGCCAGGGACTGGCAGGCTTGACATAGGCAGACTCTGGTAGAGTGCGCTTACAGCAAAACAATACTTTGCGACTTTATCAGGGCCTGAAGCATGGAGCATTGGAGATCCTGGACCGTGGAGCAGTGGCAGACAATGGTAGCATGGGGGACCTTGGCCATGGAGCAGTGAGAAGGGAGCACAGTGCCATGGTGGGGCGGGTAGAGCAGTGCGCCTTGGTGGTGCAGGCAGAACAGGGCGCCCATAGTCGATCTCCTTGGCCGTGAGTTTATGGGCTGCCTCCTTGGTCTTGAATTCCTGGACGGCCTCCATGGCCATGACTGTACAGACCGTGAGTTCAAGGATGGCCTCCTTGGCCGTGACAGGACATTGCCTCCAAAGGTTCTACAGCCAAAGCCAACACCTCTGGAGGTTCTGCAGTGGACACCGCCACCTCTGGAGGCACTGGAGCAGACTCATAGACAAATGAGCCCTCTGGGGAAGACTTGTGGACAGAGGAGGCCTCAGGAGCCGACTCAAGGAGAGGTGAGGCCTCTAGGGCAAACTCATGCATGGATGAGGCCTCTGCGGCACATTTTGCAGCCCATATACCCATGATGGCTACCCCATGACAGGAAGCACTGAGTTTAGGGTAACAGGCTCTGTGGTAACGAGTGCTGAGGCCCTGGGGATGATGCTGGTTTCATGTCTGTCAGGACCAATGGAATGTCAGCCACTCGTACTGACATCAGTGGTGGGTCCAACACACTGGCGATTAGTCTTTTAGATCCAGTACTAAAGTACTATACCCCCCACTCAGGTGTGGTGGTGATCTTGGCAGCCATCCTTGCCGGAGACTCAGGCGTGGCAGCCATCTTGGCCGTGGGATCAGGCATGGCAGCCATCTTGTCCAGGGACTTAGGCGTGATGGCCATTTGTGCAGTAACTGTGGCTCTGGGTTGGCAGGCATCTTGGCCAGGGACTCAGGCGTGGCAGGCTTGAAGTAGGTAGACTCTGGGGCTCTGGACAATTAGCTGACACCTGAGGAGACACTGGAAGGTCAGTTGAGATGCGATGAGACTCTGGAACAGCAGCCATTTTGCCAAGAGACTCCTGAGTGGCAGCCATCTTGGGATGAGCCTCTAGGCAGGCAGCCATCTGGTCAAGAGACTCTTGTGTAGCGGCTGTCTTGCACTGAAGCTTTATTCACACACACAACGTGGTCAAAACAGACATGGTCTAAATACCAGCAAACAGTAATATCCAAGGCAAGACAGAATCGTAATCCAGTATGCAAGCAATGGTCAGGGCAGGCAGCGAAACATACACGAACACACAGGTAACAGTCCAGGGTCAAAATCCAAGAGGGCAATCCTAAGTAACAAATGAAAACAAGGCTATGGCAAACAGGACAGAACAACAAACATGAACTAGACTATGAAAAGCAGGAGTAAAACAATACTTCGCGACTTTCTGTTTGGCAGGCTCCCGATTAAATGGCCGACAAAACAGGAAGTCACCAGAGATAAAGAAGAGGGAGCCGTGACAGTCAGTGCAGAGGTGAGAGCTCCATCTGCTGGCTTGGCGTTACATTAGGGCACATGTTAATAAATCTCCTATGTTTTTATGTTAAAGTTAGTGTGTGTGTGTGTGTGTGTGAACCAAAGAGGTTCTTATAATAACTGGAGAGAGGCATCCGTTAGCATTCTTGTTCATCTCAGTGGCGCTTGATCAGCCGATGCAGAATGCAATTTAAAATCTGCCATCTTTGTTTATGGATAGTCATTGTTGCCAAGTTGTTTTGAGCCAATCACCTAAGCTGTAAATGCCACGTGACTAATGATTTTGGAGAAATATGATGTCATGAGCATGCTGGGGAAAAAAGGATACATTATTATTTTTAAATTACTGTCAGAGGATGTTTAGTCAAAATACTCAACAAAATCGGAACAGAATAAATTGCAAATAAGAATATTATAAAAATAAATAAATATAACTTAAATAAACAGGGAACACATATTCAGTGTTAACTAAGAGTTTTCCCTTTAATAAACTCTGAATTTACTGCTTGTAAACAGTTAATATGGTAGTTGTTAAGTATAGGCATGGAGTAGGATTATGTGATCTAAAATATGATCATGCAGAAGGCATTCAAATGTGTTTAATGGGTTATAACTTATATGCTAATCATATGCAAGATAATAAGAAACTAGTTAACAGTAAAAAATTGTATCAAAATAAATTATATTGGTTCAGTAGATTTCTGTGAATTTTATAATATAATGTGAATTTTATCATTTATAAAATAACATTAATAATTAATGAATGATATATATTTGCATGTAAAAGTAATATTTTTAAATAAGGTCCAAATAATTTGAAACAATTACAAAAAATCAAACCCAACAGCATCAAATGTTATGTAATAAGTGTTAGACAAATACTGTGATGGCAAAACACCTTACTTGCATTTTTATGTGAACCAATCTGTAGGCTCCTTGTTTCTATCTTGCCATTTTCTATCTTGAGAAAGTGCTTTTACAGAGAGGATGGCAGTGAGCAGCAGCAGGTGTGATGAGTTATTGTTATGGCAACCATACATTGCAAGCTGATTCATTGATGGATGTCCTAGCATTAAAGCATTGGCAAGTTGTCTTGCAATGGCAATGAAACTGTTTTTTTTTCTGGTGTCATTTAGTTGAGGATACTTAACAGCTGAAACAGGAACATATTTACCTCTTTTTTTACACCAAGGTCAGTGTCTGGTCACCCTGGATTTAAGTGATCTCAAACCACAAAAATGGTTGTTAATGTTTTAAAGACAAGGGGATAAGTTCACAATGTACTCATAAAAAAGATCATAACTACCAAAACTCCATCTGTGCCCTGTGTGTCCCTTAAATAACCGAGTTAGCGAAACGCTGGCTTCCGTTCCAACTTATGTTGGCTTGGCAACTTTTTGGCTGTGTGTCAAGTCACTTGACTTGACGTCCTTTGAATTGTAAGTTACTTGAACCATAAGTGACAGAATTTTTAGGGCTTTCCTGACTGTTCCATATCTTGTAAACATTCGCCAAAAATTATTAAAGTTTTTATGAGACTGGCTTGCATTAGTGAATGGGAAAAACCGACTTGAGGTCATGTTGTTCTGAGGATCAGTGTGGTGCAAGGAGTTATTTCCACTCTGGGGTGAATTAACCAGGCACATTTACTCACCACTGCATGGAGGAAAACAATAAGATTAACATTGCATTTAAAATGAACCAGGAGCTGCTGACGCATGGGAGAGGTCTGCTGTGGATGCTTGTGTGTGCACGTTAATGTGTGTTCCTGCTCGCCAAAAACAAACACGCATCATGAAGTGCGTCATCAGCCACGACGTAAAAGGCTTATTGATAAAAATGCAGACCACAAGAGCTCCAGAAATGAAACAAGCTATTCTGGACTTAGAAGATAATTTGTGGTCTAATTTGGTCCATAACCATACATTTCTCATTCAATCTGTGTTGGGGAACCTCCAGTACAGTTTCTACTCACCATAAACCCTCTTGACCTGACGTTAAACAGTTTCCTCTTTTGATGAGTCAACTGTGACACACCATCTAATGCAAACATTTAAATGGAAACCAAAGACTAAATGTACACTTCTACAGAACAGCTTAGGAACAGCAGCATGTGTGTTTCATTTCCTGATAAAATTGCACTATTTATATGCACACTTACTGTAACATGCACTTGATTTGGGACGTCTGTGTGCGTCAGGTTGTTAAGATTTGATTTAGCAAGTCGTGCTGATGTTCATAGGTGCGTGTGTGCATGATTAGAAGTTCGTTTGGTGCGTATGTGTGATTCATGCTCAGCTGTGAAACCTGTGTTTCCGGCTTTGGGGTGTTTGTGTGTGTGTGGTCATGATGTACTGCTCCCATGTGACTGTGTGTGTTTACATCCGACGGTGGACGGGAGGGGAAGTGAGCGATGACGCAGGAGCAGCGGTACTGAAGCAGAGGCTGCCGCCATTACCCTGAGCATGAAAAAGGACAGAGTGAGTGAAGAAAAAGAGACTAACAAGACTTCAGAGAAGATATATAGTAGTAGATCCGTAGAAGGAGCAGGAGATGTGACAAAATAAAGGACATCATAAAAAACAGAGGGAGATGTAAAGCACAGGCTAGGACAAATTGCAGTGCATATTAACTTGGGGCTATTTAAAATCTACATGAAATCTAAATTGATGCAGTGGCTGAATTATATAGAGCCTAGATTTGACAATAAAGCTGCAGGGGAGTCCGGTCCTGCTCCTGGAGGTTCAGTGTCCAGAGCTTACCCTTGGAAGTTTCTAGTAATCTGCAATCGTACCGTCTCTATGCAGTGTTAACTGTTCCCTCATTTTTGAGCACAGTATACCTGTCGAGTTCACGTCGCCTGACAAAATGTAGTGTGGTGATGAGCAAAGACAGGTGGGTAAATTTCCATCTCTACTTGCTACTATATCATTTACAGTGGCCTTCAAATGGAATATGATTATTCCCTTCAGACCGAAATCTTACTTAAGATGGCAGTACCCTGTGAAGGCACTTTTGTTTGAATCAAACACATCTCTTGATTAGGGGTGCCTAATTGGGGCTCTCAAACCTGATCACCCAGTAGCCAACAAATCATTCTCTTTCATCTTTCCTCTCTGGCTTCAAACATGCTAAGCCTTCCTTGTAACCCACAGCCATTTATGATATTCAAAGCACTAAATACCCCTTTGTGTTCAAGAAAAACTCTGGTACTTATGGTTTAAAAGCCTTTATTCAAACCTTGGCTTTGTGAGAGAACCTTCCTCTCTTCCCAGGGCTTCTCAGGTTGGCAGGGAGAGCGCACCGATGGCCGATATTTGTGTCCCGAGTTCCCGGTTCCCAAAGTGTTGAATGGGAGAGGAATGCGCCCGGGCAAGCAAAGCTGGCAAGGCCCCTACCCGAGACCTCCGCTGCCTAATGTGAACTCATATCTCACTCGGGATGCCATTGACAAAGAGCAACTCTCCACGGGTACTGTGTTCCGCCCTACTCAAAACCTCATCTATCAAGAGTGAGGTCTGAGTGTGTTTGTGTGTGAGAGAGTTGGAGAGCTACTGTGGCTGGATTTCAAAGTGACCATAAAGAGGATACATTTTCACAAAGTAATGACACAAGCTCGACTTGGCAGCAGTCGGGTGAAAACGCTTTGATTCTGCCGCGCCGGAGAGCACAACGCATTCCTTATGCCGAGGAAGTGGTTCGGTCAGCGTAACGCAGTAAACTTTCACAGGAAATGTAAAAAGCTATAGGGAAGGATGCAGAACTTCGATACTAATGGAATTTTAAAAATCAACCACAGCTTCTTTATTTTAGCCATTTTGTCAATGAAAGAAAGTGTGAGCTTTGTTTGAGTCAGTCAAATTACTTCCTTGAACCATTTAGCCAACATTTTTATTGAGACTTGTAATGCGTAACAATGAGTCATTTTTGCGCTTTCTTTTGGACTGAACTGAAATGATTCCGGTATATTTAGAAAATAATTGTTCTGCTAGAGATAGTCCCTTTAGCGGAGATTATTGTTGTAGAAACTTCCTTGGCAGTAAAGTATCGACTTGTTTTCCAACTAATAAAAGGACTTAGGCAGGGTGTTTGTCTAGTTGGAATCTAAAGCCTTTTGGGGTGAGTGAAAATCAGGTCAATTCCACTGGGTCATTTCAGCCAGAGGAAAGCTACCCTCATCCCATATTTAAAACCATCCTCTCTTTGTCATCTGCATGCCCCCGATGCAAAGTAAACAAGCCGAAAGGAGCGAAGCCCTACAAACAAATCAATGAAGTCTATTGTCCATGGCCAGTTCTTCAAAATGCTTTTCCCCCTCTAGCACAGCCTCATTTAAAAAAAATTAAGTTACAGTATTTCCTTCTCATTACCTCTAGCTCTTGCATGTCTAACCATATCATTCAGACGTTTTTCCGTAACCAGTAAAAAATGCTTTCTGTCAAGCTAAATAGCATAAACTGCTGACTCATGCCACAAGCTAACAACAGAAGATGCGGGTGGTTGGGTGAATGCTGCTTGAGCCTGTTAGGAAATGAAATGTACTAATGAGCAGCTCAGCTAGTTTTTATTTATTTTTTTAATATGACAATTTATTTTGTGGCTTTTTGAGTTTATATTAAGATCTATCAGACGTAATGGAGTTGCAGCTTCTGCATTAGAATAGGCCTGTAATGTTCTGTATAATCTCTGTGGTTTCCATATAAAGAGCTGGTAGTTTGATAAAACATATTTAATTTCTGTGGATTTATCACAATACATTATTTGCACAGGATATGTGTTTTTAATTCCAAATCTACACAAGTAAAAAAACAAACAAACGACAACTTAGCTTTGTCAGTACATCTGTTGGTGAAAATAAGAAATATTTTATGAGTGGTTGAAAGGACGAGGTAGAGTGAATGTTTCAGGTCAAATCTTAAAAGCAAATGACAAATTGTGTTTTGCATTAAATAAACTTTTAGGCTTATTAATATTGTGCTCTCAAATTCCTGTGTAGATGGGTGTTTTGCTTATTTTTCATTCAGAATGTTTTATATCTTTAGCAATTGCATCTAAATGCTGACCTCTGGGTCCTAGCATTCAATTCTCTTGATCTTTGTTTCTTCTCCTGTATGTTGAATGGCCTATATGCGATAAAAATGGACTTAGCATAGCTGCCATATTTAGCCAGACCACTGATTTCCCCTTATGAATTGCTGTATAAAAAACAGAAAGGAGAACTGAGGTCGGCCAAATGCAACTCTTGTACAAATAGCCAGAAAACGAAAAAGGAAGAAATCTCAGGGCACCATTGGCCAAAGGTTAGTTAATCATGATCAAGCAGTATCCGCACTGACTCTATCGTTCCATTACAGCTGCTTCTACCTAGTGGTTGCTTTCTAAAACACATAATTGTGACTGCTGACCCTAGATCAGGTGCTCAGGTAAACATAACCAGAAAGAATTCTGTTCTGGGATCAGTTCTCATCAGCGTAAAGGAAGCTGAGTCAGTGCCAGCGAAGAGGCCATGCCCTCCCGTCAAGCTGTTTGGCTTCCAGATCTTTCTTTAGCGTGGGCAGAAGGCCTTTGACACTTCACCAGACACGTAGGCAGAAGCTTGGCACTCATGCCAGGAAGTGCTCACTATGCCAGTGCCACGTCACTACACATGCACATACATGCGCATGCACATATGCAAATACATACATGCACCAGTGTGTCAAACATACTCCCACGCTATCACATAACAAATGCAAACATTTCCCTCCACAAACAGTGAGAGCATACACACAAGCGCCCACACACCGACCAAGCAAAAGAGGACAAACACCCACACGCAGACGCTCACAAATATGGCTACACAGAGAAGCCACTATTCTGTGCTCGAACTTCTTCTGATATATTCTATGAAATATTATGTTTAATTATTGGTGGTGCCATAAGGCAAACATCACTGTCATTACTGCTTCTATGCAGTTATGTAACTATGATGTTAACTATATTATCATCCACACTAATGGATTTATTATAAGCAGTATCATCTGCTGCTTTAAATGCACAAGCTCTTTAAAGTTGAGTGGATTTTTATTGGCTGTTAATGCTTTTATCATTCATCAGTTGGAAAAAATTGTTCTGAAAGTGACTCCACAATATCATTCCTCAGTTTCAGCCAACGGACCATGGACATGATGTCTGAGAATAGCAACAACATAGCTAACAACCTATCAGAACATGTTTGTGTAGATATTTGTGTAGCGGACGATCCACCTGATTAATATTTAAAGGGATAGTTCACCCCCAATTGAAAATTACGTCATTACTCACTAGTGTGTCGTTCCAAATCTGTTAGACCTTCATTCATCTTTTCAACACTTGATGTAATCCAAGAGCTTTCTGACCCTGCAAAAGCAGCAATGAAACTACTAGCTAGTAAGTACATGATTAAAATAGTCTGTAACATCAGTGGTTTAACTGTAACATAGCTTCATAACATTACGGTTGAACCTCAGGTGTCACATACTATTTTAACAAAGTCCTTGCAACCTTTCTGGGCAAGAATACATTTTGTGTTGCACAAAACAAAAATAATGACATTATTCAAGTAGTCCTTTTAAAGATGTATAGTTCCGTATCATAACATTATGGTCTAACCACTGATGCCACGTGGACTAGTTTAACAATGTTCTCACTAGCTTTCTGGGCCTTGAATGTGGTAGTTGCATTGCTGTCTTTGCAGGGTCAGAAAACTCTTAATTAGAGATGAATGTGGGTCGTGGAACAACATGAATATGAGTAATTAGGCTAATAGAATTTAAATTTGGGTGAACTATCCCTTTAAGGTCTGACTTGGACCAGTAAGCAACACAATAGCAAGTGCCCATAACATCTCAGCAATGACATAGCAACTTGCAAAAAATCAATCAGGGCTGCATTTTTGAAAAGTATGTTAAGCCTAAGTAGATCATAGAAATAACTTGCTCAGAGCAACTGCATAACAAACCATTGTGGTGACAAGTTCCTTTAGAGCATGTTTCTTGTTATTCTGTTTCCCCCAAGTATTGCAATTAAAGCCTCATGTTGTGGTTTATGAGTGTGCGTTCACAAATTAGATGAAGGAAGTTATTTGTGAGTGTGTTCTGGTGTTGTCACGGTCCGGTGGCTCTTTCGCACTCTTTGCAGCTGCCGCCTTAGGCAAACACATGAGAGATGAATAAAGAAACAAGTAGGAAAAAAAAACTGTTTAACTGAGAGAGCCTAGTTTTGATAATAATGACGGGTTGGTAAGTAGAGAAGTCATGTGACAGTGTCCAGATGATGAAATGTCAGTGATGAGCAAACGACTCAGCCTATAGGCTTCTCTCTCTCTCTCTGGCTGTCTGTTCGTTCAGCTGGACATGCTGGTGTATATGTGCGTTACATAACCATCTGTCTCATAGCTTTAGCATCACACAGTATGGAGGTTGTTTTTCTTAAGGCAGTGCTGTTCAGAGACTCAGATCTCTCTGTTTAAAGTGAGGTTTAAAAGCCAAAATGTAAATCAGATGCTGAAATATGTACATAATGATGCTTCAGCGTTTGTTTTCTTCCACTAGAGGGCTGTAGTGCACTGATGCTTGATATAGCAATGGCTGTCAGAGAGAAGGTAGGTGTGTGTGTTTGTGTGTGTGTGTGTGTATGTCACAATCGCTAGAGAATGTGTAGAATGTTGTTTATCTGTGTCAGCTGTTTATTGGCTGCTGGGATTATGGTCTGACCATGTGACCTGACATTGTTATATTATTTACTAAAATTAGCACTTACAAACAGCATGTACTTGCTAACACAAACAAACTATCTTTAAGATACGATCACTGTTTTGAGATATACTTGAGCCAAACCGCAGTGTTCATTGTGGCGTTATGGGTATATTCATAGATCTAACACAACACTCGCGATAAATGCTCACAATCACTCGCTTGCCCACTAAAAAGATGACAATGTGTCCAGACACTGTAATATACAAAGCTGTCACGCTCGCAAGTACACAGACACCTTGGCACACAGCACACTAATCTGGCATGCGGCATACAACACAACACATGAATTCATGCCCTGCTTTCCCAGGGCCCGCCTCCAATGACCACTGAAGACCTCACACTGAATTGCCTATTAGTCATTTTCATCGCATGTAGTCCCACCTCACACCCTCCCACATGTGTGGAAAACTATTCATGCTCTCTTAGATCAAGAGTAAGTGTGCTTTATCAATGTCTCGGAACGGGTCTGGGTCTTTCAGAAAGGACGTCTAGCTTCCAAATGGATTGTGAATATCGTAGTAAGGGAAGCCCACATGCATTTACACATATAATAACAGACAAATTTAACCAATACCTACCATTAACTACTAATAAGCAAACATCAGCAAATAGTCTTCAACTGAGTGTCATCCGACTCTCTAATCTGGCTAGATGTGGCTCATGGTATGTCACCTTTGGTGGTGGTCTGTAAGACCCAGCTCCAAAAAGGATATTTCCATTTCAAGTTGCATCTGCAAGATGTGGTGACTGAGCACTTTAAAATGTTATTCTTGCCTGACCGTCTCTTTCTTGTCGATCGTCTTGATCCTTTTGATACTCCATAAGGATTTGAACATCTGTGCCAGGGCTTTAATAGCAGTATCAGCTCCATCCCCAGAAACCATTGCAGGCTGCACTCTTTCATCTGAATACCTCTCAAGGTATTCAGATACCTCTTTAGGCTCAGTCCTTGTTTTTGACAGCATTACCAAAAAAGAATGTCCACGTCATATATAAGTATAACATGTAAATTAGGAAAAAACAATATTTAACTTGCTCGTCTTTATTATTTTTACTTCTTAATACAATTAAATAGTCAATACAAAACAAATCACCGTCACTGGTGTTCGCTTTACCCGAATCATAGGGAAATGTATTCATGCTTGTTCAGAATCACTTGTTAAAGTAAGAGTCCTGTCTTAACGACTCTAATCACAGGGTCTCACTATGACATGAGTATTTAATAAATGTAACCATTTGAATAATTATTTATTAATGTTAAATTAATGCATTAAGTTCACCATCCTTGCTCAAATGTATTTTAGTTGAAAGAGTTTAAGAGCACAATACTTTATTACCATGTATTTTCTCTGCAAATCCGCTGACCTTGCTGTTGGAAAGAAAGATAACATTGTGGTGATTATTAAAGGAACAAGAAGGGTAAAAAAATGCTCTGAAGTTGTTGCCTAGTGATGGACTATACATTTGCATTTGCATATTTGTCCCGGTTGTATTATGAGAATAAGTCTGTTAAGTCATCAGCAAACAAGCATCAGCTTTCTCCCATTTTGTATTTATCCGAAAAATGTAATCCAAGAAGGAATATGATTCTCTTCATTATCAATAGACAAACATGTGGGTGTGTAGGAAACTAAATATTGTTTCGTGTGTTCGCAATATTAATTTTGAACCTCTCTGCCCTGGCACCGTTCTGGTTTATACACTTCTTTTCATATCACAATGAGTCACTTGGATTCTCTGCCAATAAAATGCTTACCCACGTACACGGTACTGATTATCATTCCGATACCATTCCTGTCAGAAACACTTACGTTTCCTACTTCCTCAAAAAGTAAAAAAAATGACTCATCCACTGGGTCACTTTGAACAATGAGGTAAAAACTATGTCATTTTGAAAGTCCTTAGTCATGGTGACTATCACAAGTTACCTGGCCCTGTTCTATATTCCATCAGACTGACAGAGCGTATCCCGAGGGAAGCTTTCACTGGAATTTGAATGCCGTTTTGTGATTTGCTAATATTGATGTCATTTTGACTCGATTTTCCTAAAGGATGGTATTTGTATGGCTCCACTCCACTCCAAATTAGGAGTTCTATGTGAAACTCGGTGAAGTAACAAGTCACCTCTGATTGGCTGATCGGGAGCGCTGGGGGTCATTTGAGTTAGTGTGAACGAGGCCATCTCCATAGTGTAGCATCTCCATAGCAACCCCACGGAGGTCAGTGTCTGCAAAGGCATGCATTTGTCTTTTTTTTTTATAAATGTCCTGTATTGTATGTTTTTGAAACTACCAAGTATTTGTAAATATGGTTAGTTATGAGGGCGATAAGAAGGACAAGAACAGCTTAAAAAATAAAAACTGTATATATAACCATGCATTTATCTAATGTACATCTAGAATTTAAAATCCTTGAGCTTTGACAGGAAAGCTGTCAAACCCAAAGAAAACATAGATAAAGGTAGGAGAAGCTACTTTGGTGTTTAATTGCAGAATGTATATCGCAGTTATGCAATTCTGGCTTTTTGTTTTATTTCCGATTATTATTGTAACGAATAAGGACGTGAAGCGTGCAAGTTCAAATGCAAAATGGATTTATTGGGTTCAGGGTCAGGCAGACAAAGTCGAACACCGGCAATCAGAATCAGCAGAGGCATCGTCAAAAGAGTAAACGATAATCCAGGCGAGAGACAAACGTACCAGTAAACAGATTCCTAGGGGCAAGACGAAAACATAAATCCAAGGGAAGCAGAGGTTGACAACGATAAATCCAGACTATGATAACAGGGTATAAGAACACAAATGAACACACTGGGTTGACGGCATACACAATGATCCGTGACAGACAGACAAACAGACTTGTGTATATACAGGTGGCACTGATTGAATGATTGAACCAAACTAACAACAGCTGTGAGGAGAGGTGCATTATGGGGAATGGAGTCCAGGAATAAAAACAGACACAAAACACACAGAGTACATAGAAAGCTGGAGTGCCAAACAGAGTCTTTAGCTGGCAGCTCCAGCTGGGTGTGACAATTATCATTGCCATAGGAACAAATAATTTGAATCTGAGGACCTGAGCAGATGATAGTACAAGACTATGTGAAGCTTGCTATAATGATAGTCTAACGTCGTTAAATGAAAGTTAATAATAAACTAGTAACTACTAAGAAAAAGTAGTGAACTACATTGAAGCTATACTTAAGAACAAGTGTTGTTATTAACTATAATAAAACTATTTCTTTTAAAAATAATAGTATATATTAGATGAAAAACAAATTTATTTCAGTTAGATGTTAATAAAACACTTCCAATTTCAGCTGAAGCATGAAGGTACTTACATATTGAAGCTACTTAAGGACCAGTGTAGTTATTATTAACTAAACTAGCACAACAAATGTTTTTGAGAATTCAAATAAATCTGAATTGAAATAATATTGGTTGACACAAACCTTTTTCAGTTAGTTGCAAGTAAAACACACTTACTTCAGTTGAATAAAAGTACTTAAACAAAAACTAAATTACTAAATTTATACATATTAAATTTATATAAATAATACTACAATAACACTGCACTAAATACAGGTAATTCAACTAAATAGGTCAAAGAAAAAAAAAGTAAAAATCAACAGCAGAAATGATGCAGTGGCTTTTGTGAGCACTTAGCTTATATGAATCAGTTGAACCATTTAATTGAAATGAACTGTAAGAATAAAACAATTTGCTAAACTAAACTAATCGTACCGCTGAAATTGCTGCGCAACAGACAGACAGAGAGAGAGTAAGAGAGAGAGAGAGAGAGAACATTCTAGAAGAGCGTTCGATCACTTCCTCTGCTGAATAAATTGTGATATACAAACTTGTTAGCTTGTTTCTGGAAAAGCTGCGCGATATTGAAAACAGCTGAGCTTCGTGCTACTGAAATATGTTCATAGCACTTTTGACTTTCCCACAGAGATCAGAATGTCTGGTTTTGTGTACAATTCGCAAATATGGTTAGCTGGTTTCGCAAGTTGCTCAGCTGTTTTTCCATCACAATGCCCTCCAGCCTCTGAAGACACAGCGATGAGTCTCATTCTCTAGAGGATTCTGTACATTAGCTGCGTATGAGTCGTGACAGTGGAGGGAAGTGACCGTGTCATGTGACTCACAGGCGGTCAACACCCGTTTGTTTTCCAATGACAAACACCCTTTTGACAGTTATCCATCTGCTGCTTTTTTCATTTTCTCCATCTCTTTACAGTACATTATTGTGTTGAACTACGAGTCACAGTGTTCGTTGGAATACAAATGGCTTGATGGTTTAATTAACTGGCTGGGGGATTTCCTACAGCTCGATTACCAATCATTAACTTGGCCTCTAAACAATGTACAGTGGAGCTCATTAATTTTGTGTCGTAGATGATATGTCAGAAAGGACGCGCTTATGGAGCGCGCAACAGTTTGGGGGCCATTTCTATTTTTACAAGTCGTACTTGTTTCCGGAGTTTGGTAGAGAAGGTCTGTGGTCTTGTTTGCATGATCTAAATAGGTTCTTCTTCTGTTTTTTCCGTTCATCCATCAGATATCTCTGATAATTGATTGGATGAAGTGAACGAGTATAATTCATTAATCAGGGGCCATTGATCGGGATTGATTGTGTGTGTCAGATATACTGTAATGCACCATAAAAGGTCATTTTAGAGACCAACACTCCTCTCATTTCAAGCTAGCTAACGGTATTGAGTAAACACAAACTACCGTTAACTGACAAATGTTTTAGTTATGGAGAGACTCAATCAGAAACTGGTCCAGTCATCAGATTCAAACCAAGACATCAACTGTCACATCAGTATGGCCAATTTTAGTTTCAATTGATATAAACTGCTGAAAGAGTTAAACTGAAAGAGTTAACTGAGACTGCTTACCACACTAAGGTTTTGTGTAAATGAGATTATTGGAGTACATCTACACATTTTTATTCATTTAATTTTCACATCTAATTCAATGTAACTTGCAGTTTCTTTGTAATTCTTTGTGAAATGTATTACTTGCTTTTACAAGTTTTATTTTTCTGGATTTAGATGAAACCCTATCATGTGGCTTGTTGAGGAAATGTGTGGAAACTTCTAGGCTGTGTATATTTTCTGGCGAAGAAAAGAAAATGAAAAAGTCCCTTCGATTTTCTTTAAAAAGAGAGACAAGTAATATGTAGAGATTATCTAGATTTGAACCATAAGAAACCACCCTAAAGAAACCACCTAGCAATGTCCTAGCAACCACAAAACAACACCACAAAAACGACATCAAACACTTTTGGAACCACATAGCAACCCTCTGGCAACCTGCCACTCAGTAACAGTTGGTGACTATATCACAAAATTATCATTTAATCAATTTATTCGTGTCAGGGACACAATTATTTCGTTATTTTCGTAAGTCACCTATTCATATCTAGAACCCAGTTTAGCTGGTTTAGCACTTGATTAATGAGTGTGAAGTTTGTGGGCTGTGAGAATGAAATGTTCTGGGTTTTTTCAAAGTCAGTCATATCTTAAGTGTAAATGTGAAAAGTGGTCCCTCATGTTCAGAAGTGTGTACAGTTATGCTGAGGGGATGTACAAAATCTGCATTTATTTGAAAATTAGATGTGGCAGAGAGTAGTGTGAAGAGAAATATCTAGAGATGAAGATGAGTAAAGGTAATAGATTTTGAAGTGACAGTAGAACAACGGGTACAAAATATGTCTATTTAAATTTTCATTTTGTTGAAGAGTCCTGAAAAAAGTGTCACAGCTTTCACAAAAATGCTGAACAGCACAACTGCTTTCAAGTTTGAAAAATAATAAATGTTTCTTCAAATCAGCATCATTTTTGAAAGATCACGTGACGCTGAAGAATGCTGAAAATTAATTTTTTTGTATATGAGATTTAGCAAATATTTAGATTTGCATTTTTTTCTACATTTGAATGAACCATGGTTCCCAAAGGCAAATCTGAATCATCTTTTCTTTTAAGTTCATCTCTCTGTCAGCAGTATGTGTCATGCAGTCAATTTCCACAAACAAATTTTCACTCATTGCTCAGTTATAACAGGCAAAGATGTGTTTAAAGTAATCCTCACAATTTTGGTTAAATTCGAAAAGTGCACAAAAATTAGCTAATTAAGTCCTCGCCTGGTGATCCCAATGCTCCAAAAAGTAATTAAACATCTAAAATTTGTCTACTTTTTTTATAAATATATAAGCTGCCCGTCTCATCAATGTTAATTAAACAATAAAAGAAAAAGAGATAATCACTCACTGCTCTTGCTTGATCTGCTTTTGTAGTTTTATTAAACATTATATTTCTAATGAACACAGTTATTTTTTTACATTTGATAAGACTTTGTTTTTCTTATTTAAATGCTTCTATTTAGATGTATAGTTAAACTTTCGTTTGTTTCTCTTATACTTGTTTTTCTGTTTATTTGTATCTTTGTTCTAATTTTAATAACAAAAGATAAAATAAATTAGCCTTGTGTCATGGTCAGCTGGAGGTGGCAGCCCAAACCACTGGATTATTCGTTGACGATTTCTGCCTGGTTCTGGTTATCCCCTCTGTCTCTCCCCAAGGACCCTGGTATTTTGACCCTCTGCCTTGTTTTTCGACTCTGCCTCTGTCTCCGCTAACATTGTCTGCCGGCTCTTGATCTGTACTGTCCTGACCCTGAGTTTTGATTATTAAACCGTTTGCATATGAACTTGCATGCCTCACGTACTCTCCATCAGCATGTAACAGCATGTTACAATAGATTATTACCATATTAATTATTATTAAGAAAAGAAGTGGAGATTAAACTTCTTCAAGTAATTTTGCTTTGGAACTTGATTTTTCTCATAATTGACTTTGCTGACTCTATCATCTTCAAACAGGTGTAGTTCAGCCGGAGCTGGAGCTGTTGTTTACTGAACGTTTATTGGGAAAGACTATTAATTAGCTCAACAGTCTATATTTTGTCAAACAACAGTTGGCTGAACACACTGTACTTCTATCCTTCATAGCTTTGTTTCTTAAATTAAATATATGGCTTTCAGGATGCTATCCTGCCTAAGTTATATTATTTCATTATTCTGTACAAAAAAGTTTTGTTTCAGCTATTTCAGTTGCAACATCCTTTTAGCAGTATATGTTTTTTAGCCAAATAAAGTTCTGGTGATATGAATAATGGACTTCTAAACAGTGTTGGGCTAGTTACTTTAAAACTGCAAGATATTAGTAGTTATTCATTAATAGGTAATATTATTACATTTCTGGCAACAGTAATTAGTTGCACTACTAGTTAAATTACCTATCTTTCAAACCCCACAGAAATTGTAATGGCATGTCTTCCCCACAGTATTCCTCTGAAGTGTTACTAACAATATATTTCCGCCTCATCATTTGACCAAAATTAACACTTGATTGCAGTGCAAAGTTATTACAGTAGATCGATATAGAAGTAGAAATTACATAATTTCATAAGATATTCTAGTAATACAATTTATATCAGGATCAGAGGGATGTGGCCGGACAAGCAATGTAATGCAAAAAAGTAATGCCACAACTTCAGATCATTTTTTTTCCTGACAAAATGCAATGGTAATATGTCCATCTACTAAATGTAAGCTTTATCATATTCCAAACCTGCCTGCTTTAGTGACTTCATGAACAATATAAAATTGGTTATTAAACAATTTTGTCATTGTAGTTTCATGTAACCAGTTAACAAGCTGTTTCATAGGTAACTGTAATATTATTTCTTATTAGTAATAGAAATCATATTAGTCATTAGCTATACCTCTATTAACTTTAAGTATTAAGTATTAACTAGTAACTAACTAGTTACTGCTCAACACTGGTTGTTTGACGAAAACTGGTTAGTAAACAATTTTATCACCCTAGTCTCGTGTCTCAACTGTAATATTAATTCAATCTTATTAGTAAGTTATGCTACTTGTTACTGCAAAAGTTACTGCCCAACACTGGTTGTGAAAAGGTTAGTACACTTTTTTGTCACCCTAGTCTTATGTAACTAAGTAACGAGTTGTTTTATGGATGGTAACTGTAATATTATTACTGAAATCTTATTAGGAATTATTTTATTAATTATTTTATTACTGAGATACTAACTAGTAACTGACCAAACATTGGTTGTGACAAGAAAATTGTTTACACAACAACTATCACCCTAATCTCAAGTAACGAGCTGTTTTACGGATTACTGAAATCGTATTAGTAATTAGTTACACTGGTTACTACAAAAATAATATTATTACTATAACTAGTTACTAGTAAATAGTGCAACTAGCTACTGCTCAACACAGGCTGCGACAAGAAAATTGGTTGGTAAACAATTTTGCCACCCTAGTGTCATGTACTGTAACTAAGTAACAAGCTGTTTTATGGATGGTTATTGTAATATTATTACTGAAATTTTCAAATTTGAAAAATTTGTTAGTTCACAATTTTGTCACCCTAGTCTCATGTTACGAAATAAGGAGCTGTTTTTTTGTGTGGTAACTGAAATTATTACTGAAATCTTATTAGTTACTCTACTAGTTGCTGCGTAACTATTTAAAAACAGGTGATGGGGATTTAATCAAGGAACCACTAGTCAAGTAACCAGCTTTATGCACTCGATTATCCCATGCGATATATTGCCCAGCCCTATTAATTAGTTCAATACTAGTTACTGCAAAAAGTAATATCACTGTAATTAGTTGCTAGTAATAACTAGTCATTGCACAACACTGTTGACAAGACAATTGGTTAGTAAACAATTTTGTTACCATAGTCTCATGTTAACATGTATAGTGTTTCAATCAAGGGCTAACTATTCAAAACACTTACATTTACCCTTATAACAATGCCTTGGACTATTGACTTCCACTGTAAGTGCATTAGCGTTAACAAGTTTTTTGTTTTACAATTGAAAACTGAAGCAGTTGTCAATTTCTTTGTTTGATGTTGTCAATAGAGTTTAACATGTATTGAACCCAGTTCATCCCTTTAACAATTTGGAGCAAAGTCAATTGCTATTTTAACCATGGAGCATTTACTTCCATTCTCAGGATAATTAGCTACAGCTGTATCAGTGCATCAGTACTTCCTAGAACTTTTCTTGGAAAACAATTCAACGTCTTTCCCCTTCTAGAAACTTGTTTTCTCTTTAGCTGCAGTTGTTGTTGTTGTTGTGTTTAAACATGACATTGAATTGCATCAGACCAAACTCCAATTGGCCCATATGAATGAGAATCAAATTACTCCCTAAATTCTCATGGCATCACATCCGATTCTTTCACGGCACAAACACGTACAAGTCTCAACATACAGACTAGATCGAGTAGATCGCTCCTGCCGCAAGTCGACCATGCAGCCTGAGCTGGTTTCTACCTGCTCCATCCCTGTGTAGGAGTTTGCTGAGCCATTGTCACACTCACCGTTGTGTGTTTGACTGAACGTGTGTATATATCCAGATGTGTACTGCTGTGCACTTTGCCTGGTTGTGCAACCAGCATGAATCATTGAGAAACAGGTCATAAAAATAGTTATTCTAAGGAGCACCACACAAGACACTGGACTTTAGAGAACTTTGCAGGAAACTTTGCACAGCTGTACCTGTGGCAATCTGCGTGTGTGTGAGAGTTTCGACAATTTCATTACGTGGAGAAATAGAGAGAGAGAGAGAGAGACAGAGAGACAGAGAGAGAGAGAGAGAGAAAGAGGAATGTGATCGCTTATTTGAAGAGGGGAAATAGCAATGAACACTTGTCTTCTCTCTTTCTTCTCTCTTTCTAGTACCTGATTGTCTACGTAGCTGAACGGACTGAGAGAGAGAGAGAGAGAGAGAGCCGGAGGTAAGTACACATTGTCCGCACACATTGTTTTGATCTGTCCTGTGTGTTGTTGTTTTTTATCCCCACTGTTGGCCAGTGCTGAAGTGTTTATATGTCTAGGACATTTGCACTCACATGGGCTGACGCTCCTGACTTGCATATGCAAACCGCTGAAGTGATTTTGGCAAAAAACTGTTTGAGGCTTATGACAAATGTTTGTGTTTTGGTAATATTTTTGAGTTACGTAAAATGGGATTAAAACTCGGACAAAATTACTCAGTTCTGGAAAGACAGCATGCTCATTGTATCCTCAGTTATGTCATTTGTCAAGTTATGTCATGTTCACACATTAACCAGCAGCCAAAAACAATTGTACAACATGAAGATTCCTACAGCTTGGATGTAGTATACATATTCATTTATGTCTTTATCTCAGCTGTTTCTCCTACACTTGCAATGAAATTGAGATTTTTAAGAGCGATTGTCTCTATTACATCTCACATGGTTGTTTTAAAGATCTAAACTAAACAACTGATAGGATTTAAAAGTCTTCAAAAGTAAGCATTTCCTTGTTATTTAAGTTGTTATTCACTTTCTTTTTATGCTACAATGCTCTTCAACTCTATTTTTGTATTAGAAGAAAGACCTACATTGATATTCAAAGTCTTTTAAAGTATGAAAGAGCCCTACGTAAGACTGTAGTGGAGTCAATAAGTTCATCACTCTGTGTCTGCCTGTGGTTAGGATATCACGCATAGTCAGAAAGGCAGAGGAAGGGCTGTGAAAGGCAAATACTACTGAAATCAATCTGTTACAATAGGTCGGCTCCAGGATGACTGAGCGCTGTGATTGGCTAAATGACATGTCTCTCAAACATATTTTGTTTGTGGTTGGATGGCTCGTCCCTGGCCAAATGCCAAACCTCCTGCGGGGATTTTACCGCTTTCTTAGGAAAGTAATGTGCTCTTCTGGGGTTTCCGGGGGACTGATGCCTCTCTACCTCGCTGTGCTTACAACATGAAAGTGTAATACTCAAAGTTTGTCACATGTATGTCTAAATGGGTTTTTATCATTTGACTGGACGTTTTGAATTGAGTTTTCAAAAAAGTTAAATGGAAACACCAAAGCAGTAAGAAGATAAAAGAAGATATGTGGGTGGATGATTCAGAAATATGTAGATGCAAAAGCGAAGACAAATTGTGTCTTTTGAATATGAATACACAGATTGAGTTGACATATAATTTGTTCTACAGACAAGAGTGATACCATAAATCATACATGTAAAGTGCTGTTACTTTTTAAATGAGATGGTCACAGAAGCTTGATTTTTGGGTGAACTGTCACTTTAAGAACGTGTGTACATGGGGGAAAAATGGAGAATAAAAGAGAAAAGACAATAAATTTAGGAGAAGCAGAGAAACCTGGAGTCCTGTTGAGGCAGGGGCGAAGGTGAAGCCAAAAAAGAACATTCTTTGGCCGGCTGATGGTTGTTGTAAAAAGACACTCAAGAACACAATGTTCAACTCTGTGTTTGCCAAGAGGCACTGCAATGATAAACAAGAATCACGTGTGTCCAGAAAATGTCACAGAGATCCCCTGAAAAAAAGTGAACAAAACTATTTCTCTGTTTAAACAAAAGCTAAGTCAGTTTCCTGTTTCACTCTATTATTCTGTGACTTATTCATTCTGTTTTTAGTTCATTACAGAGCCGTGGACTGAGATGCAAGATAAGCCCGTACTGTTGTATAGATTCACCAGCACCATCTTCCCTGAGCTATAGTGTCAATCATCATTGGCAGCTGAAAACTGACAGTTTAAACCTAGTGTAGTCAGACATATAAATAGTACTATTACTTAGGGTTGGTGATTTCAACAAAAACACCTTATCTTGAGTATTATGAGTGCGTGACTCATGCAAGGGTTTTTTTTGTGTGTGTGTGTGTGTTTTTGGTTGAATTATACTTCAAAGAAAATCATATGAGAGTTGTGCTAGTACATGCATTTGTTATGTATTTCTTGGACTTTCGAATGAGAAAAAAGTCAGAAAAATCCCATAAGAACCTGGGGAATACCAGCTGTAGGAATCAGAATATCAGTGATGCATAGACCTAGGCATGTATCATTGCAGTATGCTAAAAGCTAATCAGAACCTTTGTAACTGCATAGCAATGCCTCAGCAATAACGTACGACAATCTAGCATCACGGTAACAAGTTTTCACAGAGTAGCATCTTTCATATTATCTTTAAAGCGTGAAAATAAAGAAAATAAAGCTGTCGGCAGATCTCTTCACAGTCTTGTACAGACGCACGATATGCACAGTTATCAGTCTACTCCAAAATTAGCATAAATGCCCTAGTGGCCATTACACCCTTATGTCGTTCCAAAGCTGTTTGAAACCAAAGAACTTTGTTTATCTTCGAAACACAAATTAATACATTTTTGATCAAATCTGAGAGCTCTCTGACCCTCCATAGACAGTAAGTCAGAGACACAGAAAAGGCAAAGCTCTCTGATTTCATCAAAAATATCATAATTTGTGTTCCAAAGAGGTCTTACGGTTTTAGAAGGTCATGAGGGTAAGTAATTAATGACAGTTTAAATTTTTTGGTGAACTATGCCTTTAAGTACCTAATTTTGCTCTGTCATGTAGTTTTTTTTACTGACCACAAGATGGTAGTGTCAACACTCACACAACCTTATTTCCTTAGAGATAGCTATAAAGAGATAGCTCACCCAATCCTGTCATCATTTAAATTATTCTCAAGACCATTTGTGACTTTTGGTGTCCAAAATATCATGTTCCACAGAAAAAAGTAAGTCATACAGGTATAGACACATCTTTTAGTTTTTAGATGAACTGTCCATTTAATGCTCTGCAGTTATTCTCTCTGAACACGAGTCCCTATCCACAATCATTGATTTTGGACCCACAGGCTGCTCTTAATCCTGTTACCGTTTGCAATCTCCAGAGCTGGAAGTTCAGACTCTTTCTGAGCTTAAATGCCAGTGAGAATGAGAACATGAAAACATGAAAACATGGCAGTGTGCATGTGTGTGTATGTGTGATCCACTGCCGCAGTGTCATTAACCAGAGCTGGGGGACCGCTCAGCAGTGACAGGCCTTTTAATGAGCCTATTAAGAGCACGGCAAAGACCAGGTTAATACCAGGCGTCATTAGTGGCACAGAGGACGCAGCACTCATTGGGGGGCGGCTACTTTTGGCAGGCACTGTGGGATGGCAAGCATAGTTTCGTTTGGTAAACTGGCATTTTGTTAGAACGCGTACACCCACAGGATGGGCGTTCTCCAGTGGCTGGTGTGGTAATTGAACGGTACACCAAAAATGTTGTTTTACAACCATAAAGCACAGGCTGAACTATTCAGTTAAAGTGACAGTTCCCCCAGAAATAAAAATTCTGTCATTAATTACTTAACCTCATGTCATTCCAAACCTGTAAGACCTTTGTTTATCTTCAGAACATAAATTAAGAAACTTCTGAAGGAATCTAAGAGCTTTCTGACTCTATTATCAAAACACAAGGATCCTTACACAATCAAGGCTTGGAAACGTAGCAAGGAGATTGTTAATATGATCCATATTATGCTCAAAGACAACAAAAATAATGACTTTATTCAACAATTACTCTTCTCTGCGTCGCCTTATAGTGACATTTTGGTATCCCATACCTAAACAACGTATGCAACATATGTACGTGGATATGTTGTTTACTCGAGTCCAAAGCGTAAACGGCATTTATGTGTACAGCATACATTGTTTACATATGTGATACTCTTCAAAATGGTGCTATATGGAGGAGTCAAATTGTTAAATAAAGTTATATTTGTATTCTCGTAGCCTCGTAAAATTATGGTTGAAGCACTGATGTCACATGGATAGTTTAACAATCTCCTTGCCACGTTTCTGAGCCTTGATCTTGAAAGTTTCCTTGCTGTCTATGGGAGGGTCATAGAGTTTTTGGAATGCATTAAAAATCTTAAATTGTGTTCCAAAGATGAATGAATGTCTTACAAGTTTGGAATGACATGAGGGTGAGTAATTAAGAATATAATAAATTTTTTGGGTGAACTATCCATTTAACTGCTTGTGTGGGTTGTCCAGCAGCAAAGTCACAGTGTATATCTGAAATCGCTTAATGTGAGTTTGGTCTTACTGGGTTTTATTGGCTTGTCAGGAATATATGTTCTGCAGTACTAATGTTGCATAGCTCTTCTCATGAATTACTCTGAGCTTTCAGGGCTACCACACATCAAGAGAAAGTCCTGCGTACAGCTCACTGAATAGAGGTTTGTACTGCTTCTTTCAAGAAACCAATCGTTCCGTGAAAGTCATCTACCGCCTACAGTGGCACGTAGACACAGGGTTCAACTGTCAACACAGCTTTAAACCAATGCGACTTCACGTAAAGTATGGGATCTGTCTGGTCTTGAATGCTGAAAAGATTCTATTTGAAATGAATGATTTTATTGTGATTCTATTTGAAATTTGAAATGAAATGTAATTATTGTCTTTAAAATAGCATTATATGACCCCTTTATTGACAGCAATTACATTTTTGTGTGGACTATCCCTTTAAATATCATGATTTCTTGCACACACACATATTGTAAAAGAAAAGACAAGCTTTATTAATATATTAAACATAACATATAAACCCACTGCACCTTTTCACCTAATAGTACATTTCAAGTCCGATTTGATTCGTTTCCCATTTCCTCCATAGGCAAGATATTAAAAAAGTGTGGACAAGCAAGTCTGCTCGTTTATAATAAATCTACATTCCTCTTTATAAATCTCACCTAATGCATTTACTTCATTAGTGCTGTGACATTATTATGAGTCTCACTTTCACAGTGATGAATTCTGTTCTCTTCAGTCAATCCATATTTAGTCATATCCTCGGGTCTAGTATTGACTTGTCGTCCTCAAAAAGTAATGTCTTGACTTCCGAGCAAGCCATACTGAAAGATGACAGTGCACAGTGAGATGGCCATTATGTTAACGCCCCTAAATGGTGACAGATCACTGTGGTGATGAGAGCCTGACTCATCAGTTTGGGAGTCAGAGCGCTATGGAAAGACTTGACCTCATAGGAGAAGAGCACTTGAGATTATGTCAAGTGCATGAATATGTCTCTGCAAGGTATGTGTGTTATTTTTAATAATGTTGATGCTAGAGGACCTGTAAGGTGTGCTGCTGCATGTGAAAGTATGACTGACATTCTAATATTCTCTCTGATTATACAGCCACGGATAATTATAAACGTCAGTAGAGTGTTAAAATTACACCCCTTAGACAGAGGCGGCTGTCTTGTAACCCTGAAATAGGGGGTTATATTTACATGTTTGTATGTTCTTGCACAAAAACGTAATTGCATTGGTGCTCGCTTAGACAAGCATAGCTATTTTTTCACACAGTTAAAGGTTTACAAAACCCAAGTATTAAATGGGTTGTGCTATGGATGTGAATAGCAGCTAACAATTTCCACATTATGTAGAATATATAATATACGGCTATTTCAGAATATCATTTTAATTTCTGACTTGGGACAGTAATCAATCTCTAGCAAGCACTTATAGCATTCTAACATCACTGTTTTGCATTGGAAAGCACTGGTAAAAATGTGATGGACAGGTGTTTGACTGCTTCTTCTTTGGTAATTGAAGCTCGCTTGGTCTTGTCTGTTCTGCCGAAGCCAAAATATTAGGAAGTATGACTAGTATGAAATAGATCTCATACTTGTATAATTGTATGTCTGTATCTCTATGGTTACAGATGAATAAACATCTCTAGGCCTCAATTATTCAACAAATGAAGAGCCTGAAGATCTGTTATCTGACTAAGTTACATAATTTGCTGGATAATGGATGCTCTTGATCTTTAGCACAGGAAAATATAGAAATATTGACTTTCAGATGAGAGAGTTTTTGCGCTGTGAAGAAGGTTGTTGTGGAGATTCGCGTGTGTGTATCAACGTTATGCTGTGTAGTAGTCAAGGTTAGTTGGATAAGAAGAGTGTGTTTAAGACACTTATGCAGTGTAGTGATACTAGTCTTGGCAAACTATGTCTTTAGGGGTCACTATGTAGTCTGTTGATCCAAAAACTTCTTCTGCCAACAGGAATATTAAATGCTCTGTGTGCAATGGCTCGCTTATTTACCTGGTGTGGAAAACTTCAAGTGTGTGTTTGCGGATGTGTGGGCGAGCGTTGGTACATGATGGTACGCGTTGTGAAACCTGGTCATAATGGCATTCTGGCACTGTCTTATAACACACCTTTATAACTGATGAGCAGCAATTGATGGCTAAGTGGTGATAGAAAAGTTTCACAGTTGATCGTTTTTGGTAAGAAGAGCAAAGTGTGGAGAAAGGAGAGCCGGACGGATCTCAAAACAGACTTCAGATGTGTTTGTAGTTGCTGATGCCGAGACAAGCCCTTCAAAATAACATGTTATCCTCTCAACCAATCAGAATTGGTTACAGGGGAATGGCGTGCTATCAGGGCATTCACACTGATAGCTATCTGCCACAACAAAGACACCCAAACTTTGTGAGTAGCAGTACATTTAAAAATATATATAAATATATTAATATAGAATTTTTAGCCCCACCCACCAATTCTACATTCCTGCCTGTTTTGCTCTGCCCACCGATTCTTGCATAGAGTAGATAAACGCGGGACTATGCAGAAATCAAATGATAAACTTTATTTGATAAACTTCCACATCAGTAAGAACTCTTTTTGTTCACTTCATTTTACCGCCAATTCGTTTACAAACAAGAAACAATTTGATGCAGGATTTTCAGAAAGATGAAGTTAAAAGACAATGCTGTTCTGATTATATTGGATCTGATGTCTCACCACACAGTGTGAGTAACTTCTTTCATTACTTGATTTCTATTGCTTTCTCTTTTTACAGATCATTTGATACATACTGATTATTATTGCCAATCAAAACTGTTAGCCAATCATCCATCCGTCCGTCTATCTATCTGTCTATATATCTTTCTATCTATCTATTTATCTTATAAAAAAAAGAAAAATTTTTAATACAAAAAAAAAATCTGTAATCATATCTTTAATATCTCATTTTACTCTAAACGGTGCATAAGGAGGAAATGTCCTTTTATGCCCAGACAGGAGTGATAATTACAGTAAAACTAATGGGAGTCCCGTGGGAGGTCTTGTTGTGATGTTAGATGGTCTGAGATAACAACATGTTAAAGGATGAGGGTTGGCTAAGCAGCAGGAGGACGAGGAGGAAGTGGCCCATTTCGGCAGATTCCTACAGAGAGAGTTGCTAGAGGGTTGTGGGTAGTGATTGACAAATTAGGGTGAATGAAAGTGAAGGATCAAGCGACTCAGTCACTCGTGACTAAGGATGAGAGGCAGGACTGGATGAAGGGTCAGTGGAGCAAGAGTAGAGGAGTGTACATCACACACATACACATTCTTACCCACACATTCCTGCGAGTTGAGGGAAATGACCGTAGTATGAGTCGAGCATCCAAGCCTGTGATCTCGTCGCAGTGCGGCGCCACTGTTGACTCCGTCTGCCCTTGTGTGAGGTCTGCCACCGGATTCCTATGCTGTGAGTGGAAGCTGCACCTGCAACAGTGACCGCTTTCCTGTTACTGGATCCATTCTGTGGCGGCAGTGAGCATGTGCACTTGTGGAATTCCCCTTGAGTACCAAAAGAGTTAGAAGGAAACCGAGAGAGATGGACTGCCTGTCCTTTCAGTTCTTAAACTTTCATTTTCACTCTCAGAATCAGCCATTTCCGCTCAATCTTGTGTCTTTCATTTTTAGTTAACTATCTAAGCTTGCTTTATTTTGCAATGTCAGTTTTCGCTGGGTACTTGTGGTCTGAATAAATGTTACGCTGTTACATAAAGCTAGCCACAAATGCAAGAAGGCAACAGGATGTTCTATCGATCATTTGGGTTCTAATTATGTAGCCCTGCCCACTAGAACCATCATTGGTTCAAAATTCTGCTCCGCATAAGTGTATCTGACATGTTCTGATTGGCTGCAATCACAAGTGGTTAAATTACTTATCTAGGTTAGGTTGTGTGTAATGAGAATTGTGCTTGACGCATGTTATGAGCATTCCTGCTACGAATTCTCAGCGCACTGGATTTCGCGAAGGCACCTTCTCATTCCAAACTACAGCTCATTAGATTTTACTGAAGCAGCAGTGTTGATTCTACAACTAGTTTGGGCAAAAAATTCCCTCAAGCTTTCCAGATGATTACAAGCTGCGAGTGTGGTAAAAAAAAGAGAGACATTTTTCTTCAAAACATCTGTTGCGGTGACAAGTTGTTTTGGATTGAGCTCATCCATTTCCATCGGCCCTCCCTTTTCCCCTCAGCAACCTCAAAGCGACGTGTCCTCAACCTCAAAACAACGTTCCTGCGTAACCAACCACTTGTTTTTGAGGGAACCTTGCGAAACAGCACACCCCAGTGGCCAAATTAGTACTGTGGCTATGAATGAATTAGTGCCTGATGGATGACACATGAAGCCTTTAGGAGGCAGAGAGAGAAGAGGCGAGGGAGGAGGAAGAGAGAGAAAGTGAGATTGGCTTGCCTGCGGACTCACTTGGCAGGAATTGCTTGACTGGATGTGTCGTATATGACTGTGCAAAACACGCACGCACACACACAGACGCAGTGAGTGAAAGTAACAGGAGAGGCTGCTCGGGATCACTCTGTTGTGGAAAGTAGAGCAGCAAGGTTCCTTCGCAGGAACTTATTGGATTCTCTCAGTTGCTGTTGGATGGTAAACGGAGTCAGGAGATGTCTGCGTGACTGTGAGTGTTCCTTTTTAAATCAGTAAATCATTAATCAGTGGTGTTGAGGCTTTTACTGAGATATGGTGAGTGTGTTTGTGTCTGGTGTGTTTCTTGGACTTCTACGTACAGGTGTACTGGCATTCGAGTAAGTAGATTGTTGTTGTTTAACTACATGATTATCTTTTGAGTACAAGTCTTGTACTAGAATCCTAACTTATGATCTAAATGTTGTTTGTATTAGTCGAGCCAGGAATAGAAACTGAAACAAGAATGTTAAGGTGATGTTCTTCAATTTTTTACCTTATTTTATTATGAGCGTAGTTTATCTAACCTTAAAGTCTACTTTAAGAAATGTAAACATACTTTCTCATAGTATAGTTTCACGTCTGCCTTCAGAAATGTTAAAGTACATTCTTGCAATACAGTTTGAACAATTTTAAGTATTTAAATACAGTTTCCTGCTTGGGATGATTCCATTAAGACTGTCGAATCAGGTTTTTGTGATGTTTCTTTCTCTTTCTGTCTCATTTTGTCATGCACACAAGTTGCATTTTATTAATTGTGCTGTTTTTTCTTGTGGCATCTGCCCACGCATTGGCTCATTGAATGACTGTATCTGAATGCAGCTGTAGGTGTGGCCTAGACGCACCTTGACCCATTACGTCCACCTGCCCACCTGTAAACCTTTATCAGCTTTATTACCTTCTTTATCACCACCCACGTACAAACTATCACTCAATAGTGTGGACACACCTGCCTATTCTTATGTACTACTGATTTCTACAATTTAAAATTATAGTAAAGTCATCAAATCTATGAAGCATTCTGTCATTATGATGTTCCAATCTCTATGATGTCCTTTCTTCTGTGAGACACAAAATAAGATATTCAGAAATAAAGTGGAACTCACTTTGTATGGACAAAAGGACACAGTTTTAATTTTTTTAAACTGAGAGGAGCAAATTCAGTCAGGTGTGTGCAAAGTTTTGTCTGTCGCCAGAAGTTCATATGCTGTGTACATATGTTTGTTGAAAGAGCGCATATTTGCATACAGTAATTTTGTGTGTGTTTGCATTCTTGAAGGCCTTATTCTGTCAGCTGTGCTGATTCATGGTAGGAGTGTTTGAAAAGTTCACACTCATTAGCGCCACGTTAACTCATATTTCAGCACTACTAGGCGCCTTTATCACCACAGGCTCTAATGAGAGTCGAGCTGACGTCCACAGGTGATGTCACCGCCACTGAAATATTCTAGGTCAGGCCTGAGTTTAATCAATGATAGTTTTAATGTTGCAAGATAGGGACGAAAAAGGCTGCGGGTCAGTGGTTTTTCCATTCTACGATATGTATGAGAATTAAAATGAGTTCAAAGGAGATGGATGTGTCATGCTCAGTTGGAACAAAGAGGGCCGCAAAGGATTCAGGAGTGAAGCAGACTCCCTCTCCTCCCCGGTCTCCACGGTAACAGGCTTGGGTGCCACTATTACAGTTACTCAGTGTTTGAGTGTAAGTGGAGTGTGTGACCGGGTCGACATTTAAATGCTGCCATGTTTCTTAGCATTCAAAGCTGAATGAGAATGAGTAAAGAGGCTGGTGAGGAATATGTGTGAATGTATTTGTGTGTGTTTATTAGGGGGATCCAGAAGACTGAGGGATGTTATTGCTCTTTTATAGCTCAGAAGACTTGCTAAGTCATCTGGCTACTTTTAAAAGACACAAATTAACAAATTGTTGTTATATGTTATGATTATATTGCTAAAAAAGTTGCTTTTGATAATAAAGGCAGCATTTATTTGATCAAAAAAAAATTTCTAGTGATTAAATATGTTTATAGTCTCTTTATCTCTCTCTCTCTCTTTTATTTTCCCAATAAAATCCACAATAAAATGAAAATATTCAGCTTCCTGTTGGCCATAGCTGATGACTATAAATTTGAAAGTTGTCTGGCTTTTTTTGAACAATATATGTACCATGTTTGGTGTCTGTAGTTAAAACAAAACCGACTTTTGACAAAAAATGACATTATAAAGTGCATCCTCCATGCCCTTTTATGAGCTTTTGCCAGTGTCTATCTATAATAAATAATGGTATGTGTGTTGACTTTCATGCAGTTCTACCCATGTTATCTAAATTTTAAAGTTTGACACATTGCCATGGCAGCAATATTTTAGCTATCAATTTCCCCTCAATAGTTTAACATCGGCCGTGCTTTGTCAGTATTCTGATTTAGTTTTAAGCAAATCAAGTAAAAATAAGATGCTGAATTCAAAGCATTTTGTAAAATGACATACTTCCTGCTGCCAGTTGTTGGCGCTATAACTTTGACTCCTAATAGTCAGATCTATGCGATCAGCATAATGCAATGAACACATCCATTAAGTTTGATTAAAATACAAATAATGTATTTGGATGTTTTTAGACACTTCCTGTTTCTCATTTCTTGTCATAACTTTATCGCTGTACCACGGGCAAACAGTTCAAGATATCAAAAATGGATGGATGGATGGACCTTTGCAATTTAGCTTCCCCAGTGTCTTGACATCAGTTTCAATTAGTTTCGAGGCAAACATTTGGAAAACGTCAGAGGAGTATTTCAAATTCCAGAGCATGCACTTTTTAAACAGCCCTGAATAGTGGACTTCCTGTTGGGCGGAGCACTGACTGTCTGTGCGGAATGTTGTTTGTCTCAATGAGATCTATATGTGTACCAAGTTTCATTTGAATACATGCAGGTATGTGTGAGGTATACATCTTGTTTTCTGTCTGTATCCCAGGGGGCGCCATTGAGCCCCTGTGCCACGCCTAGGTCCCAGCAACTGCGGTATCCTGATGACCGAAGATTACAATGTGTGTACCAATTTTTGAACATGTTAAGGTCCCCAAAAGGCCTGAATAGTTGAGGGAAAAATAAAATCCTTAGAAAAACAATAGGGCCCTCTGCTTAGAGGCTCGGCCCCTAATTAACAGGTGACATATCTGATTTAATGGGACTGTTCACCCAAACATGAGTTAAATATTTTAGGGCTTTTTTTCAGTAAGGACCAGAGTCATTAAGGCCCTATTAACTTTTAAAACACCTTTTGTTTTTCACTAAAGAGAGACTGTCCTATAGGCTTATAACAATGTGAGGTAAATGATGACAGATTGACATTTGACTTACAAGCTTTATCTTTTCTGTTGGCCTCTATATATAGATCTTGTCATAGCTAATAGTACCATTGGGGAAAAGAGTGAGCTGCACTCGCCCACCTCTAGAGCCCAAATCTCACCATTACCACCCAAACGCCAGCCTGAATTTTGGCTACAAGTCTCATAGTAATGTTGACACTGTGAACTGTTGGATTTTACACGGTTGTGTGTGCTTAGGGGGGCTTGTGTTTTGAAGAAACCGGCACCAGTGCCAGTGAGAGGATAAAAGCTAGAGTTTCTTTCCTTTATAGGAGTGCCAGGTTTCTGATTTTCTTTCTCAAGGGGTGTGTGCTTCCTTTTTCATTTTTTTAAATGTATTTGTGTGTGCGTCTGTGTGTGATTGGGAGGGCTTACAGGGACACACCCTCTGTTATAGAGCACAATCTTTATGTGATTTTTCTTTCCCTCTTTTCCAGTGTGACTGTATTGGTGGTCCAGAAGCAGGTGCTTTCTGGATCACAGGGCGGTGGGAGCTTTGGAGGGATGCCTGTATGTCCTTAAATGCAGTGAAAGAGGCTGTCGGGGGGAACGAGCACTGCCTAGGGTGTGTTATCCAAGTTAAGGTAAGATGTAATCCTAAAATGAGAGGTATTGAGGTTGGAAACTGCGACGTGTGTTTGTTTGCGAGTGTGAGAAAAACAACTCCAAGATTATCTCCATCCCAAAACCTGGTGAGCTACATACGCGAACGATTTCAAAGGTAGCACCGTAATTGAAATCATTTGAATGATTTATTAACTCAGCTTGCTACTGAAAATAGTGCTAAATGCGAAGCACGAAAGGTGAAATTCCAAGAGTTTGATGTTAGCATGTTGCTAAGCGAATGGCATATAAAAATACAGGTAAACAATTAATTTAAACACCTATTTTGATACTTTTCAGTATTAAATGAGGTGCGTTTTACACTTTCCACCATCTTGGATTTCTTTTTTGGGATGTCAAATCTGGGATTGCGTTATGCATATTCTTGGATTTTGCTGTTTTGCTAGGCCGCTTACAGTAGTAGATTCTGGAAATATTGTGTTTTGGATAAATAAGGCAGAAATTGTGTGTATGCGTATGTGTGTGGGAGAAAACACAAGAGAGATGGACAGAAACCGAGAGCTGAAAGTACGTCAAAAGGAAGGTAACTCAATCTGTTAGCCATTCCGGTGCAGTGCCACGTCTCAGTGCATTGACGTAGAGAGAATACCTGCTCCGGCTGTATGCTTTTGTGTGTGACAGCGGAAGCAATGGAAATTTAACAGCGAGCCAGGCCTAACATGCAGGTGAATTAAGCTGTAAAATAGAGAGAGAAAATAAAATGTCAACGCAAGATCAAGCTGTAACTCTGACGTACATGCCAATGTGTCACGCCTCCTCTCCCATGTGCTCCTGGGCAAACAGCGGTGAATGTGTGTGCGCTTCGCTATGCAGACAACTCATGCCCCGGGAAGACTGGAGAAAACATGTTTTGTGATGCGCAGTAACTTTGGGGGAACTTAAAGTAATTGGCTTTTCCTACTTGAGCTGTGAGAAAATGACAAGACATGATTACATCACTGCTTTAGTGGCCAATGGTGAGGCAGAGCAAACAAAGAAGAGTGTGTGTGTGGTTTTTATGTGTTTCTGGTATGGTGTGCCTCCGGGCTTTGGCTTTGTATGTCAAGTAATCCTCCTGAAAAAGCTGGATTACAGTGCATATAAAGGAAAAATGCATCAACAGTGCATCTGAAGTTTCCCATTGTTTGTTTGTATGAGAAAATGTGCTTGATTTTTTGTGGTTTGTGTTTTTTCCCCCACTTTATTATATATATATATATATATATATATATATATATATTTCTTTTGCCTGAATTACTATATATAATACTAATATATAATTACTAATATAATACTAATATATAATTATATTTATATAAAAATTGCAGTACAAGCTTTTTATTGCTGGTCATTTTAGACTGGGAACACCAAATTAGGTAAATAATTAACACAGCACAAGGGTTAAGTACATTGTTCTGAGGAGGTCAGTAGGTAGCTGGGTCAAAAATGGGCTTGGTCTGTTTGTTAATGGCTCTATAAAACCATGACATTATCTTGTGCTCTTTCAGAAGAGGAAATACAATCATAATTCAATCATATTCTTTTAAAGAATAATGCCAAAATATTGCCAATGTTTGTTATGAGCTTTCTCTTGTTTCATGTCTCATTGGATAAGGTCCACAATGAAGGACTTCTCTAAACATAACATTAAGGAAGCGTTGATTTAGCATGCGCATTACGTGACAGTGGACAATGAAGTACACTGCAGTCCGTAGCTGGCGTGATGCCCGGGTTTTCTCCTGAAAGCTAGATTAATGTTTCCGACTTGACATACACATACTCTCTCTGTAGCCTCAGACGGTCAGGATTGTACTGAATGAAAATGTTTTTTTTCACATTCTATCTAGAGCACAGCCCATCAATATGCTGCATTCAGACACATACTGTTCATAATCACTAAACAACCACTATTATTCATTTATCGCTGGTAGAGATTGAAAAACGGACCCCAAAGTAATGTTAGTCTACTATGGTCGCCAGTTCCAACGTTACTAGCATAGTTCAAAGATTCTGTGTTTCCCAAAAGCATAGTTCAAACTAACATTCGCAATCAACTTCACAAATGGTTAGAAGCATAGTTTCTTGTTAGTAAGATATATTATTTAATAAATATGCTCTTGGGCACAAGAAGAAAACTAACATGCATTAGTATCTTTACCTTCCATTCTATCTAAATATAAACTGCGTTTTAATTATGTATTTTTTCACGTCCATTCTAAAAGTGCGCATGTGCATAAATGGCAAAGGGAACCCTGGAGTAGGACAGAAGAGGGAACCCGCGATGATTCAGAGATCAAATAAAGCAAAATGATCATGAACAAAAATGGTAAATTAGTCAATATGATGGTTAATCAGTGAGTTACATTGTTGTTTGGTTGTGGTGTTATTGATTAATACATTGATTGATACATGATATTGATAAGTCATTGAATCAAGACGTCACTGTGGGATTAGCACTGAAAGAAATCACTCAGAGAGAGGAGAATGAGGTTGAGGAACATTTGAAAACACAGAGTCATCAGTCTAATGGTTAAAAGACAGGTTACAATTATCAAGAAGGAAATAACAGTGTAGATGGTCGCTCTAAATGTGTTTAAATGATAGTGTGTATCCTTGGCTGATTTAGTTTCATCCTTGCATGGGATGTTATCAGGTGGCCGTAATGTAACATAAGGTAGGTGTTAACCTACTTCAAAAAAATTACATAATCATGTTGCCTATCTGTCTATTATCCATTCAGTCAATCACCTGTCTATCCATCCAACTATATCCATCCATCCATATATCAATTCATTATCCACATATCCATCCTTTCACCCATCCATCCTCTATAGTTCATCTCCATCCACCATCCACTTATCAATCTATTATCCACATATCTATCCATGCATTCATCCTGTACATATCTATCAATCCATCCTCATACTTAAAAGTTTTTCAAATACATTAAAAAGCAGGCTTTCTCAAACCTTTATTAAAAGTCTTGACAACCTTTACCTTTCTTCACTCACTTTACTTCTGAACTTTTAAAAAGTGACCCAAGTGTGAAAGCTTGTATTGTTAGCTGTTAAATATATAAGCAGACATTGATTTGTTTGGGTTTTTTACCCACACACAATAATTAGCCTGACTGAGTGTGCATCTCACCTCACACAACGCAACTCCCAGTAGAGCTTTTCTGTTGTGTGCACTGAACTTTAACGTCACACTAGGTTTCTGGGAATAAGAGTCACGTTTACTGTAATATGTTTTTTTTTTCTCCAGCACTTCAGTTTTGGGAAGCAGCCTTGGCCCTGGGCCCTCTGTTAAGAGATCTCTGCTTTATGACTCACCCCTGTGGTTTGCTGGAAGGCTGACCCTGTGCCGCTGACAAGCCATCAAAGCAAATACTGTGTGAACAACACGCAGGCAACTGCGGCAGAGTTTTTTTCCCTTTGCTGTTAATCGCCACTGAGATGAACCCTCTGACAGATGATCTGATTTAAGGCTTGTTTGTGGCGTGAGTCAGAGGAAGTGCGCTTCAGCGCAAGTGCAGTGAAATGAAGAACAAATGTGCACTGTAAACTTAGAGGCAGGGTGTAACAGACATCCCTAAGGATAGCGGGGGGAACGCTGAGTTACGTGAGCCGTAGCCGACGGCTAGACGTGAGTCAGTTAAGACTCATGATACTTATTCAATTATCCATACTGTACAGTAATATAAAGGGCTATGAGACTTCCAAGAAGCTATTCCCTCATGGACAGGAATGTGTCATTTCTCAGAAACCATGCTGGTTTAAATATAAACATGATGATCTTTACACACTGTGTTGAGTTTGTGGCTATTCGCAGCCCCTCAATAACCTTCCTAGGGTGTGGTGGTTAAGACTTAGGATTGGTAATTGGAAGCTTGCTGGTTTAGTCCCGCAAAAACTCACATCACTGCTGTGCCCCTTAGCATGTTATGCAAATAAAAGTTGCCATGAATTTGAAACAACCTTTTATTCAAAAGCAAATGAGATGTTTAGCAGAATGTTCATGCTGTCCTATGACGAATGCTGTTAAGTTCCAAAATTGAAAAAAAAGCAATTCAAATTGGTTAGTTCATATTATAATTAATTTATATGTTTTGTACACTATCCATCTTCTGAAGTCATACTATGACGGACTAACACAAGAGGTGGGATTTTCCACAAGAACCAGTCATAGCCAATCATATCGAATAATATCCAATCATAATGCAATGGAGGCATTCCTCCTCTTACATGACCCCCCACTAAACTCATTGTAAGCTTTAGAGGTTTTTTTTTTACAAACGCAACAGGCTCAGGGTCGTGTGTTGCTGTTGGACATTTACAATTATCCCCCCTCGGCCCTGATTCAAAACCACAGCATGTCATTGATTACATTTTAAATGTTCTAGGACTGCATAGATTAATGTGTTAATGCTAATGTCTGTCCCCATTTTTTGTTAGTAGACGTCTATTCTCACACTAACATTCAGAGATATAATGAGATTAACTATGATTTATTGCACGTAACACGATTAGTTCTGATTAATCACCAAAATCGATTCACAGCTCGAAAACATGCAAATACAAATATACCTACTCATTTAAACAGTACAGAAGAGAGCTGTGTGAACATTGTTCTTAACATCCATACAGATCTGGAACAACATGAGATAAGTAAATTACAGTTTTCTTTTTTGAGTGAACTAGTCTTTTAATCCCATGTTTTTTCATACGGAAATCATTTAGAATAAAACTGTATGATAAACGCTCTGCATGAGAGTGCTGTGTGGGAGAGCAGGTAATGGCGGTTTAGAGGTTATCAGAAAGCGGACATGCGTAATAAGAAACACACTGCAGTGAGGAAATGTAAAATTACTGATTTGTGCAGTGGTGTTTCTGTTGGCAAGGCCATTCCAGATGAGCGCAGGCCGGGGTTCCCAGGAGCGCATCTCAGAACAGCTCATTTAGTTCAGGACGTCCTGGGAATTTGTATTCGCAGGTCACTATAATTTTCTTCAAATCTTTAAATCCACTTTCTAGAATCACTTATTTGTTAGGTGTTGCTATACATAGGTTCAACTGAAGTGGTATACTAAAAATAAACAAGCACGGTAATGCGAGCTATAATAAAAAGGCTCCTTGTGTTTAACCTGTGTCAGGTTAGCATCACTTCCTCTCATGTCATGCCGCAAATCGCTAAAGCCTCCAGATCCAGAGTACGTTTTTCAATGTTAGTGCCAGAAAGGACAGAGAGAGAAAGACGTATGAGCGGATATACCTACTTGTCCTTTCAAATATGGTTCCTGGAAACTCTTGCTTATTCTTATTTTCCCTGCCTTATTTTTCTGTCTTTCCGCTCTGTGTTTCTAGGCTATTTACTCTGGCTCTAAATTTGGCCCACTCTTCTGATAAGGTTGTTTATCTGTTTTTGCCCAGAAAGGAACATTCTCCTGTGGCTATGTCACACTGCGCGTGCACAAGTGGGCCAAAGTTCAGCCACTTCCTGTAAATAGATCAAAAGGAACAGCCAGATGTCTGAAATTCCCTACGAAATAACCAAGAATTCCGGAGAACTCGCGCATTAAGAGCATGCTTTAGGCCGATGCACTGCCAAAGCGACTGAGGATAATGCCAGGAAGAGGGGAGAGAGAAAAACATACTTTGGTTATTATGATAGCAATGTGTTGCATTATGTATAGCTGTGTGTGGGCGAGTACTTGCTTATGTATTTACGCACAAATACAGCTTCTAAAAAAGATTTAAAACAACAACACAGGTGCGTCCAAAACTCTGAGATTATCTAAGATTCAAAAGCCAAATTTAAACGGGGAATAAAAAAGACTTTTTACATTTACAAAATGATGTAAAATTAATAAGAAATAAATCTATCGCGGAACAAAAATGCAAAATACAAGTTTTCCCTAGACATTATGACCCCATTTTTTAGATGTATTATTTGCTGTGTGGTGCAGCGTTGTTGCATCATGTGGATTTAATAAAACTCAGACGGTAGCACCACTTTTCAGCTCTGATTTATTAATAGGTAGCAATCCCCTTCAGAACAGTTTCTCATTAAAGAAAGGAAGAGAGAGAGAGAATGTGTGTGACCTGCTGCCATTATAGCCATCACTCTCCGTGCCCCATGCATGAACTCAAGAGAGCATGCTAAGCCATATTAACACCACGCTGAACTCTATTGACTGATCTGTATTAACTTCCCGCTCTTACACACACCGCAGCGTTAACACCATCTATCCTCACAGCACCGACTCATAGTTCTTTTCATCTCAGATCTTTACAGAGCCAATCCGGCTGCACTCATGTGTGTCTCTCCGCAGGGCTTCAGACAGGCAGCTGAAGTGTGCGGTTAAGCCACACAGAGGATATTAAGGGCCTTTACATGACCGCGATGTGTTAAAAATGGATACATTGACAAAATTCCCATTCACATAGATCAGCGAATACAACTGTATTATGCATAACAGGCCAGTAGTTGGCGATGTTACTTTGTAAACGCAACATGTAATAGGTTTCACAAAATCTGTTTACACGGACTTGATAACGGTATTGGTTTTCAACTTTGAAACTTTCAAAACTTTCAGGCCCCCGAAACATGGTTGCGGTGCAAACGAACAACCAAAATGCATACTTTTTTAGTTGAAAGTGGTGTTGGATCATCACCTCCTCTTAAGGCGTTGAAGGTAACTGTTTTGACCCCTTTTATCTACAACCAAAGTATGCATATGTGCTTGTTGAGCATTTAATTTTAGAATCACTGGCATGGATAGATGTTTGAGGGAATACAGTGTGTGTGTGTGTTCATTTAACTAATTTATTTATTTTTTAGAAATCACTTTTTTTATTGCACGTTTCAAGTAATATCAGTTAAACTGCAGTTGGGTATTTGTTAACAATAACTGAAATACAGATCATTTCCAAAATTAAAGTTCATTAAACTATACATTTTTTTTTTTACATATTAATCGTTTATTTTACAGCAAAAGCAGATTACTCCAACAGTCATTTTTTTCACACAAACAGATAACTCCAAACGTTTCAGCTTTTATTTTCCTTTTATGCCCCGAAGAAGATTTGAAGAGTTGAAATTATCCTTCCTCGATCACTTTTAGTCAGCAGGGATTCCTTTCAGCTAGCATGTCTTTTCTAAGTGAATGTAGCCTTGTCACCTGACCTGAATCCAGCGCGCTGATTCGATAAAATGAGCTTACCGGGTTCTGTTTAAAAACAAGGGCACTTGTTGGGGTGCCATGAAGGTGTTTAGGGTTCAGATTGCCATATATACCCATATATAGAGAATAATGCACAGCAATCAGCTCTTTTTTTCAAGTGCCGTTTATCTGCATGGGTTACCTCTCTGTGATCATTGAAAGGTTATGTGTGTAAATGCGAGTCACAACTGTGCTTGTGTACATGTGTCATAGTTGACAGGATTAAAATAAAACACCTGCTTCCTATGATTCACTTCTGACTCATCAGGTAAAGCTTTCATATATCCCGCATCACATCATGACCAGCACACCAGACTCATTTTAAACAGGACAAATTACTTGCCCTGTGAAATAGCGGACTGGGAAGAGTTTGTGATAATGAGGACGGATTATATGAGTATCGAATGGTGTCGTGGCAGCAGTGTTTGCTGAAGCACTTATTTATGCTGGAAAAGTGTGTGTGTGGGAATAATCGAGGTGTAAATGTGATGAGTCACTATCCCGGAGGGCACAGCGCACTGTTGGGTTTAAAACGTTTGTTAGAGAAATAACTACACCGCCGATATATATGTGTGTGCGTTTGCAGTATACATTTAGAAATGAAAAATGGGCTTTGTACAGCAGTGGGCAGATTCTCTTAATGCTCTACGACCTGCTTTGACGCACATTCTGTAGTGCTTGCTGTTTCCAAGTATTATTTTCCCCCATTAGCCTGTAGTTCTCAAACCACAGTCTCATTCATGGATAATATACTGTTAGAGATGTCAGATGACCTAAAATGTTTTATTAAAGTCATTAAGTAATAATTTAAAGCAACAAAATTAATTTGTAAAACCAACTAATTAAGTTAAGAAAAAATTAAGAATTACTTAATAAAGTAATTAATAAATTTAAGATTAATAAATTAAGAAAAACTGTTGGGAGGCACTTGATTTTATCCATCAGGAATTTGATTAGACTGAGAAAATGATATTAGATATAAGAATGGAGCTTGTGGTTAAAAAAATAACAGAGATCAGTAATGTAAAGATTACAAAACTGTTCCGTTTTTAAAAAAACTGTCGTTGTTTAAAGGTCAGATGAGGTTAAAATGTCTCTTTAAGCTGCACATTTTCGCTTCTCTTAGACTAATCAGTATAAAGAAGCATCACAACCACCTCTCTGACAGATCCAGCAGTGAGAAACACTCAGGTGGCTCTACAGACTAATCACTTCTGGGCCACGTTTTTATAGAGCTCACTCCAGCCAAGCCACCAAAGAGAATAGGTGTTTCTGTTCGCCCACCCGTATTCGCATAGACAAAAACATTTTGCTGTCCTTTTTGGCTGCAGAGCTTGGCTAGTAAAAAATTAATCGAAACAGAGAGAAACATGTTGAGTGAATAACAGAGATAGAGAGCGTGCTCAAAGCAGGTTGTTGCTTAAATAGGAGCCCTTGTCATTCTGTTTGTAAAATCAGGCTGAGGAGGCAACGGGATGGGAGTGGGTGATGTCATCCCTGGTAGCAATGGGCAATCATGCAGTCCATTCATTTTTGTGGGTTTCTGTGTATGTGTGCGCGCAAGAGCGAGTTTCTGTCTTCTGCGTGCCACTTCCTGCGATTGAATAGAGAAGAAAGTGGAGTGACAGGGTGCAAAGAACAACGCCTCCATGGTGGGCTTTTCACACACACACACACACACACACCAGAAAGCAGGACTCACATGTGTGTTTGTGTATTCACTGAATTGGCAGGAGTCCCTTCAGCTCTGCCCTGTTTTTGCTGGGTGTTTGTGTCTGGATGAGATGAAGCACTGAAACACTGCCCTCTTCTGTTTGTTTTCAGAGCTGCAGAGAAATGTTCGACACCCGGTTTTCTAATTGGATCTGGTAAGTTGCACAATTAATGATTACAATTGCCATAACTGATAAGACCAGTGTTTTAGGGATGGGTTCTTGACCAAGTACACATGAAATCTCTGTCCACAGAATGTCATTTCCTTTAGAATCAAGACGCCTGTTATTTAAACCAGAAGTATTCAACAATTTTGACCCGCAAATATGACGTATCATTTTTGAAAGGTACTATGCACTATGTGAGAGAAACAATTATGCTATATTTTAAAGTGTGAAGTTAAATTAACTACAAATTAATGTTTTATATAATAAATTAGTACAAAGAACTAAATATATTTTATTTTACAAAATAATTTTTTTGCCAAGTAATAATTTAGTGAAAAGTGCTGTATAATGCTGTCACAAACATATTTCATACATATATATATATATATATAATGATTTACCGGCCAAACATACCACATTTTGTGTATAACCATTCCCCAGAATTCTGTAGATATTCCCATAGATCAGAACACACACGTCATCATTTTTCTCCTCTTATTCAGAAAGAAAAACTAATCTTTAAAAGCTGTGTAAGCATTTTTTTCAGCTCTAGTGGCACTTAAAGGAAATGCAGAGGTAATTGTTATTTCCAAATAACCTTCCAAAACGCTTCCACCATCAGCCACTGTCTTGTTACAAACTCATGCCACTAACTGTGGTTTACAGAGAGGCATCTCAAAGTTTTCTAACTGGCTGACCTCAGTGGACCACAATCACATTGTAATGTGCCATAGTGCTGCTATAGAGACAGCTGGGATTTCTCAGGACAGCCGTTTCAGTAATATCAGGCTGTAGAAAAAAAATCGGAATTGCTTATAGGACCTTTAATAAGCTTTGCCGGCTGCTAGTGTTGTGCTATTTTGAATACTGTATGTTATACAAGATGATATTTTCTGTCCAATTAAACTGACAAATCGGAACGCCAAAGCTAGCGCTGGTTAACAGAAGACAGTTTACTGTCACTTCGTGTGAAAATCAAGGCTGCATTTCTCTTTTCTGATCCATGCTGAGTGACTAAGGCCATTAAATCAGGTACCTCCTGTGGGTTCCAGTGTGCGAGAAACCGATAATAAGGTGTGTAATAATACACGGTAAGCCAAATATGTGTGGGCTTCTTAGCATTCAGAGGAGACCTTGCGCAGGGCTGGAAAAAAAAGTAAGAATGACAGTAGTGTACAGCATATTGCTACAGGCCATCTTGATTATTCTTGTTGAGAAATAGAAGGAAATAACAGACATGCCTCCAGCACAAACAGTCAACAACATATTTCTTAGCCTAAATATAGCTATTAACCCTAAGGTTTTAAAATGACAGTTCACCTAAAATGAATAAACTGTCATAATTTTCTAAATCTCATGTTCTCCATACCGATAACTTTCTTTCTTCTGTGGAACAGTAAAATTATATTTTGCGAATAAATAAAAGAAAAACTATAAAATAAATAAATAAATAAAAACTCTGTCTGTACAAGTCACAGATATGTCTTTTTTTTGTTCCACAGGTCATGCAGGTTTGGATTGACATAATTGTGAGTCTTTTTAATTTTAGGTTGATTGATTTAAATTATCTCATCAGGTTTTTCTTGACTGACTCCAATATGCTGCCAGTTACAGTATTCGTTTGACTGATCCCTTTTAAAGGTGCAGTATGTAATAATGACAGATAGTGGTTGAAATTGGTACTGCGGTCTAAATTCCAAATGTTTACATTGTAAAACGATAAGTTGATTTATCCACATTTTAATATGCATGTGACTATAGAGCTTTTTAGATTATGATGCTTTTTAGGTCAGGTAGAATCTGTGTTATGCTGTGTTTTTTGCAAACTGGCAACCCAGGCTATTGAAATATTATAGAGTAAACTGTAATGGGTAATCTCAGACCAAAACAAAGAGAGACATTCTGACACAGCATGCACATTTTCAATGTAAAATAACAATTATGTGAACTTAGCATGTTTCTGCAAATATGGTGTTTTTATGCTTTAGTACAGTCAAAAAATGACATACACCACCTTTGACATTAATCAACATGTGGTTTTAGTTAAACTGCTTTTAATTCCAATAAAGCTGAAATAAAATTGATTAATAATATAATATTTGATTAACAAAACATGAATGTATAGCAAATTAGAATAAACAACTAGAATTGAAGAACTAAAATTGTAATAAATGAAAGTTAGCTAAAGCAGATAGCTAATCAAATGACAAAAACAGCAAACTTAAAAGCTAAATAGATATTAATAAATAACTACTCTATATGTAATTTAATTTTTAATAATTCTGAAATACTGATATAAATCTGGACAACTAACTACAAAATGTTAAAGCTGAAGTACCAAAATAACTACAACTACAAAAAGAAAGCTATATGGAAATATAAAACACATAATAAATGACAAAAGTGCATATACATTACTGAATATATATATATATATATATATATATATTAATCCTAATTCAGAATATTAATACTAGTATATAAATAATAACACTTCCTCAAAGATGGAGAGAATGATTTCATCAATGACAAGAGAGTGACTGGAAATGACATCATCACTGCAGTCAACCATAGGCTGAAAGATATAAAAAGATCAGCAGCGATTTAAAGTGTCATACATTTTCACACTTTTTCATGGCAGTTAAGACAGCTCACCACGACTGATCGCATTCATTTCCAAGTGGGCCTCAGATTACGTCAGCGCTGTGTTGGTGGTAAGTACACAAGTTAACTTCAAGGACCTTCATGGGCACGGCCGCAGGTAAGTGACCAATCCTGTTCGTGTTTGACGGCTACTCTGAGTGATAACATTGTTTAAAGATCTGCCAGTGACTCATAATTTCCATCTCCCAGCAGTTCTCCTTTGAAAAAGGATTGACGTCATCCTCCCACGGACAAAACCAAAGCAGGGATTCTTTCTGGGCAATCAAGGGTCTATTTATACACAAACACACCATACATCAAACCGCATTGTGTGCTACGCAATAGGTTGTGGTCACGATCTCATCCAACTGATGAACAACTAGAGCTTGGTATCAATGGAGAAAAGTGGACTTCACTATTCAAAACCACAATGCCATGTGACCATGACATTTGTTTTGACAGTCACTTCCTGTTAATGCCTACTGCTGTTTCAACCTTTTGCCTTTCCTGCGCCAGTGACACAGGGACTTCTGATGGGATCGTTTGCGATACTGGACACTTCCTCCGGATGCTGGTTTCACATGGTGGTTTAGATGTGTTCTACCAGTGTCTAGCACCATTTGAAATCAGTGTTCCTGAGGAGGGAATTGCCACTGGATCATGTTTCGCAGCCATGGACGATCCCAAGAGAAGTCAAAGAATAACAAAGAAGGACAAGGAGTACTTACTGGGTGGAGTGGCTTTTCAAGAGAGGTGAAGGAAGTGCTTCACAGGAGAACCTGATAAAGTTCATGGTTTGCCTCAAGCGCTTGACGAACTCACTCAGATGTACTGGAAGTCAAATGAATGCCCAGTGAACAAGCCAGCCCAGCCCCACAAGGGAACTACTGCCATTTACTGTAAAAAACGTTTACTGTGAAAACTTCTGTTTAGTTGTCTTTAAATATATACATTTAAATTGGCTGCAAGATATTTAGTTTTTTTCTACTGCTTTAATTCATGCAAATAACCGATTTCAACATCTTCAGATGATGTCATACGTTTGCATGATGTAGTGTCTGTGAATGATGCAGATCATGGAAGTAGGAACCAGTGTATGAATTCATAAATGTGTGACAGCAATGAGCAGTTTTAGCATTCATGTGCAATCATAGTATTTATGAATATTTTGAACTAGCTTTTCTAGTTTGTTTTATTAGTTTTTTTAGATTTCAGTTTACTTTTTTCAGTTTTAGTAATTCAGCTTAATTTATTTCAGTTAGCCACCAAGCCAACATTTCTCATTTTTATTAATTTGTTCGAATTAAAGCTTTTTATAGTTTTAGTTCACCTTAAGCTAACTTAAATTTGATTGTAATTTCTAATTTCTCATTAAAATACAAACAACTATAATTTAGAAAAATGCGATGTTAATTGAATTCTTCAAAACAAGGTTTAAGGATAACCATGATAAATGTGCATGGATAAATGTAGATAGCACTGTGTTTCCTTGTGGGAGAGACAAACAGGAATGACTTTGCATTACACAGGTTTTAGGACTGATTTAATAACTACATTGCTTACAGAGACCATGGGCTATTTATGCATGAATACAATGAGTTTGCATTTGGATTTATCTACTTATCTTTTTTATAGAAACTATCGTGTATTTGTTTTTCTCTTCCCTCATTTGAACTGTTAACTATGCCTGAGAGGGCTAGTAAAGAGAGAGCTCTTTCTCCCTCTCTGGCTGTTCCTGCCCCCATCTCTCCCCACCAAAGGATGACTGATTTCCTCTGGTGCTTAGAGTCCCTTCTGTCATCTAGCACCATTTGAAATCGGTTATAATGACTGGGGATCAATTCTTCGGCTTCCCATTGCGCTCAAAAGGCCATCAGTACCCTTTTCCTGTGTACTTCATGTGCGCTTAGGCCTTTGAAGAGGTTATAACAAAAATACACTGGAAAAATAGAAACGAGTGTTTTTATTTCTGAATGCGAATGAGAGTGAAAATTAAATAAGCTTGGTTGCTATTTTGAAGCACCCTCACTATGCGTTCACAGCCAAATAAATGAAAATGTGCTCACAAACTGACTTCATCTGCTGTTCAATTCTGCCCTCTGTTGGTTGGAAGAATTGGAAGAAGAAACAAGCTAAAAAAATGGCGAAATAAATAGTTCACTTCATTTTAGGTTTTGGCACTTTTCACAGTATGCATTTACAGAAAATCATTGTTAAATGTTTAGAATTATAGTCCACGGTGATAGTTCAAACGTATGGGAATTATTAACACAGGCAATTATTGACAACGATTTGGCCATTAAATGTGAATATGCAGTATCTTTCCTGATATCTCATGGAGCCTGCCTTGTATTTACTTACATTTGGTTGTTGCTCTATATTTTTAATGAACATTTGGGGAATGTAATGTGTTCACAAACACTAAAAAGTATGTATTTATTGGCTATTTATAAGTAGCTATTTATTATTGTGTGGTATATAATAAATAATAAAAGGGTAACTACAACAGACTAGATTTTGTTGGTTGATTTGTTTGTGTCGTGAGTTTTCCTTGAGTGATAATAAGCAGGCATTTTACAAAAAAAAGTGGAAAAATATGGGGATTTACTGACAGTTACAAAAATATTTATTCTTTGGGAACTGTCAAGCTATTCTTTGTGTGTTTACAATGCTTGATCTGCCTTTCTAATGAGTAACCATACAGAACAGGCATCATTAGTCTCCAGTAAACAGGCTAAACGTTTTCAGCCCTAATGAGGTCTAGACTATTGTGTGAGACAAGTTTGCCTTCAAACACAAAGTTTAAAACCAACTGCTCATCTTATCTGACCTTACACTTGTGTATCGCCACAGACTCAGCTCATTATACCAGATTTGCTCAGCTTTGTAGAAGTCTACACAACATCAACTTTACTACATTAGGTAGACTATTATTAAAATAGTTTTGAAATGAAAGCCCCTAGTCAGCTTGTTTTTTATCTTCATTACAAATATTGAACAGACATTTAATGTACATTGAACAAATTATATACAATTCGTTTTTGTTTTCTGATGCATCTAGCGATTGTGTGATCTATTGCTTATTTTCACTGAAGATCAGAAAGCAGTGTTTGGCACTGATAAATGCACTGAACTATAAAAAGAAATTTCTGTTATTTTATATATATAAAATGTATATTGAATATATATATATATATATATATATATATACGAATATGTATATTCGTCAGAAAACTACATTGTACGACACAGCGCATGCGCGGAAGCGCTACGTCATTACTCTCCATCTCTCTTCCTCATTTGATTGGCTACGATTTCAGATTTCCGCCATATTCAAAATCCGTCCTATCCGTTGAATATCGCAAACGTCCCCCTTTCGATTCACCCCCCAAAATAACTCATTTAAACTGCACCGGGTTTTTAATACAGTTTACAGTAGTCCATATTTTCGAAATGGAGGAAACCGACGGATCTCCAGCGCCGATGGCGGAGCCGGTGAACGAAAGACCGCGGAGGAATAAGAGAAAGTCGACGGCGGTGGATAACGACGAGTCCCCCGAGCGCAGTTTCAAACGGTCAGAAATATAGCACATAGTGTCGTTTTTGTTGGTGGTGGTGGTCATTATTATTCCAATGCTCGCAAAATTGCGTATCCCTTTGCCAAATACGCCACTCTTTGCAATTGTGCATTTTGACACGGTAATAAAACTATTAGATGGTTGCACTTAAACGGTTTTACCTATGTATTATAAACCACAACTAATAAGTGGTTCTGTAAAATGCGTGCATATGGGCGTATGAGATTGTTGTGTTTTCAAAAGCGAGAAAAACTTCCGCAATGTGTCGACTAATGAAAACAAAGCGTGACAGCTGGAGGCAATATGTATTGCTGCACTTTCGTCCACCGCACGATGGCGCTAACGCCTTATTAGAGATAAGAGCAATGTTCAAGCCACAACACTGAAAATGTTCAACTCTGACTCTTTAAATATATAAACAGTGGTTTTTAATTAGCTCACTGAGGAGTGTTACACAAAAACATGGCAGTGCTTTAAAAAAGTGCTTTTAATAGCAACAATTTACCTTTTCAGCATTCGCATTTTAGTGCTAAAGATGCTTAAGTATATACATTGAAGTAGATAAAACAAACAGAAGCAAACTAAACAGTTATGTAAATCATACAGTGACGATATAAACAACTGCAAGTGTCTTTATTTTGATCTTTAAATCCTTTTATCTTTTGGATTAAACGTTGAATGAATGAATGAATGTCTGTCAGAGTTTGGTGTATAGCCGCTGTACCACTATTAAACAAGACAGACATCTGATAATGTGTCCAAGGCACCACATATAAATAGACCATGCCAAATATATACAAGATCTCTCACATAAACCCTGAGAAAGAAGCCAGAGAGCGTCAAATGCTTTTATCACAGGCTGAAGTACCAGCGGTTTATTTTGGCAGAGGGTTTGGTTTTCTTTCTCTCATGCCAAGCCTTCTGCCTGATTGGAACACCAAGAAATGTGACCCAATTAGCCTCTTATACAATCGGAGAACAACAAAAATGGCATGGAAACTTCAATTTTACATTTTTCGGAAAATTTGAGAGCTACATGATGCAAAGTCATTGCTATGTGGACACTATGACATCCTAAATGTTATTAGTGCGTTGCTATGCAGTTGCCAGGGTGGTTATTTTGGTATTACGAGGCCTGTGCTCGGTGGCCGATGTCAAAAGAGCCCTTTCCTAGTAGATATCAAGCCTAACTAATAAATTCTTACCCAAGCATCACACATCATGCACATCAGTGTGATAATGACAGTGTTTCTAGACAGTTGAGTAAATTGTGGTTAGTGATGTAATGAAGGGATTTGTCCAAAGTCATCACTTAAATGTTATAACATCTCTTTACAAGAAGCTGCATGATTTAGTTTCAGCATAAAAGTGCAATGTAGTTTACAAAGGTAATAATTAAGTGCAATTTTAAATATGAATTTGTATATAAATTAAATATAAATTATAAATCTATGTTTTTATGGTCACGCTTTATTCGCTATTAATAAACCATTAATTATAACTTTTGCCTCATTAGTTTGCTGCTTATATTAATAGTTAAGTTTAGGCAATGTGGAATATGTGCTTTATAAGTACTAATAAACAGCCAATATGTTATTAATAGGCATGCTAATAAGCAACTAGTGAAACTAAAAATAGTTGACCCAAAATTCTGTCATCATTTACTTACCCAGTAGTTTCAATTGTAATTGTAATTTGTTTGTTCTGCCAAACACAAAGGAATATATTTGGAAAAAAGTTTGTAACCAGGCTGTTTTGGGTCACCATCGACATTGAAAAAATAATACTATGGGAGTCAATGGTGAGCCAAAACAGCCTGGTAACAACCTTTCAGATTTGCTCAGATTACCTTTCAGAACAATTGCTTTAATATGAAAGAATTGGTCCCTATAGTAAAGTGTTACAAATTTTATATTTTCATTTTACATTTATTGTTTTTCAGTTGACAATGTGAAATTTAAAAGTAGTTGTGAATTTAATACTGATTAATAAAATTATTTTTGATATATAAATATATTTAAGACCTGTTTACAC
>JAUMHI010000037.1:5426390-5449618 GCA_032359435.1 Enteromius unitaeniatus | reverse complement strand
TATATATATAAATAAATGTATTTTTTAAACATTTAAAAAAAAAAATAGCATAGTCCACACCGCGATAAAGAAAATATGCTCACCATGTGTTCTGATGTAGTGTTACAGAAAGCAAAATAGACTTTTATTAAATGTCATGTTTCTGGCTTTTTTTTTGTGTCTAGTAATACCCAAGGATTTAGTCAACAATAACCTATTATATTTAATACGCACTGAAAAACCAGATGTAGTCAAGATAAGAGCACAACGTCACTGTAGGTGTTTTAGGCAACCGCTATCCAATTTCAGATTATCCATTCTCAGTTGCAGTTTTGACACTCAAGCCCTTTAGGTGGCCTTCTACAGGTTCGTTATATATATGATGTCTCATATTTGACAGTGGAGACGACAACAAAGACAGCTTTTGAAGCCGTTGTGGAGTGATCTGGATGAGTAAGTGACATATCATTCCTCCAAGGCCTGTCCTTTGTTTGCTACGTAAAGCACGGTGAAACCAAACCTACTTAGCTTAACCTGAGTCCCCTTTAGTGTTTTCCCACCTTAACGTCAGTGGGATTGCGTTTTCAATGACAGAAAGAGAAAAACATGAGACCAACGTTCACTGCCCCCTTAAAACGAAATATTGGGTTGTGTGGTACATTGACAACTTAGGACATCCAAGACTCAGTATACAGTATGCAGCAAGTACAACTGTTTATATGAATTTGCACACATCAGAATGACCATTGCAATGATGACGTCAACCTGCGAACACAAAGTAGCATCTTACAAGTTCCCACACTCATATGGGATCAGCTGACACTGGAAGGTGGTAACGATAGTGATGTAATGTCCTGTGGAGTTCTCAGAACAGGGCAGACCTCGTATTTGGAGTATTTGTGCAGTCTGTTGCGTTGCCTGTGAGAGAATTTGAGGTGTTTGTGTTGATGTAACCATCACAGGGTGTGTGCTCTATTTGGTCCATATTTGTCATGCCAGTGACCAGCGTTTCAGACAACTCCTCAGCATTCCAGACATGTTTTGGATGCAATACACACTCATAGCTTCCCTGAAGCTCCCAAACAGCAAACATTTTGGATGTCTCTTTTTTCTGATACACCTGTTTCAGGCACTGAGGTGAATCAGGTGTGTTTGATTACGGAGAGTGTGCTGAGGACCTCTAGGAACAGGCTTGGGGAAACGCTGCTGTTGGCATTTTACGCAACATTGCTTCAGGTCATGGGTGTGTTTTATTCTGCCCGAAGGTCATTAAACAATTGGTTCGCTTGAAGTCAAAAATAGAGATAACGTTTAATTTGGATTCACTTCCGTTGGGAACTGAGTGGAATATTGCATGTTAGAATAGTAGCAGATTGTTGGATTTGATCTCATGCTGATTTTAAGGCACCACTCTTATAGCCCATGTTTCGTTTTACTGTCCACACATGCTCTCCAGTCTAAACTGTGTGACATGTCAGAATTAGTATATGTAAATAGTACCGTTCAGAACTTTGAGGTTAGTGATGAATACCTCTATTCAGCTTTAAATTGTTCAAAAGTGCCAGCAAAGTAAATTATAATGGTATAAAATGTCTTAAATAAATTCTGTTGATTTACACTTTCTGTATATTTAAAACATTTAGAGAAAAATAATGTTTTCTGCAGTAATAAAAGATGTTAAGCATGACATCAGCATAGTACAATGATTTCTGAAGGATCAGGCAACACTAATGGGGCTTTTCCACTGCATAGTACAGCATGACACGGTCCAGTACAGCTCACTTTTGGGGGGGGTTCCACTGGGAACAGTACCTGGTACCTGGTCCTTTTTTTTTTAGTGTGTAAACTCTGTTGGTCACTGATTGGCCGGAGAAAATCGTCATTACTGCATCACTGAACTTGCGACACAACAGACCTGCTAGATTTAAATCAGCACAGCCAGCGAAGGATCGGACGCAATTTTTTTTGTTTGAAGAAATGCAACACCTTCGTCTTGCTGTTAAAAACATCCACATGCCGAGAACGAAGAACACCATTCCGTTGATATGCTCCATTGTTGTGTGTTTGTTTGTGGCGCGTTTATGATGATGTCACGGCAGTAGAGGCGGCGCAACTATAACGACACGTGAATAATCCCGCCCCCTCTAAAGCGGTACTAGATGACGAGCCGAGTCGTACCACGCAGTGGTAATGCGCCATAAAAGGCTACAGTAATGGCTGGAATTCAGCTTTGCCATCGCAGAAATAAATTACATTTTAAAACATTAAAATAGAACACATTTTTAATTTTGCGTTATTTTTAATTGTAATATTTAACAATATTACTTTATTGTAATGAATACTGCCCCTTGATTATGATGGTTATTGTGATGCTGTCATTGGCAGATTTTCGATTTAAAGAAAAGCTTCTGTTTTTTTAATTATGAATCTCAGCACTAAAAATTTTAAGGTAATGAATTTAGGTAATATTCGCATGCAAACACAAACAGTGTGTGATAAGAGGTTGTATGGTGTTTTATAATGTCACGTTTTATAAACACAAGTTCCAATATGTGTGCATTACTCCCAAAAGCCTGCATTTTCTGTCAGCAGTTAAGTACATAAGGCCCAGTTACCTACAAGTCTTATTTTTATCCGTTTAAATGAAATATGCTGTCTGCTTGTCGTCGCTATGGTCTATTCCTCAGCAGGGCAGCATGGAATGGAGGACACTCCATCATGGTATTGGCAGCGTCATTTGACCTACATATTTAGTCCCCTGTTGTCTTTAACAGTCAAGACCACCCACAGTAGAAAAGGCTTTTTCTAGTGGACAGTGATATAGATTTGCTACTATCTTGACACTCTCTGATCAGATAATATCACAACCAAGATCATCCGGCTTCTCAATATTCTGCTTACTACGTCACTGCATTAAGCAGAAACTTCCTGTCCCACATAAATTATCAGACATAAATCAGTTGTAAAATACACCTTAATTACATGAGTCACATTTGAACTATTCTTTCTGTGAGAACTAGCTTCTCTCCCTTACCACAAACATTTTTCTCTGTAATTACACATTTTCTCATATACACCATTTGCATTCTACTGTCATCTGCACTCAAGTTATGGAATAATAAACAGACAACTCATGCAAAGATATAGAGATTGGGGATTCCTGCAGAAACCACATCAGACAGAATGAGAGAAATTAGCCCAAACATTCACATGTGCCTATACAAAAGGTAGAGGGCAACCAGAGAATGAATGCGTCTTCCTTTTGTTTTCCACTGTTTGAGTAATAATTCATTGTGATGTGAAGTTCATCCACGTTTAATATAGAATACATCTGTTCTTATAAATAGAGCCTGTCAGACCTTGAGTCATCCTCATGCACTGAAAACAACTTTCACCGCTAATTAACTTAGCGTATGTAAGAAATTTATTGTAATAATCATAAAATGTCTCTTATGTTCAACAGGCATTAAGAAAACGCATATAGCCGACAGCAGTAGTACAGCCTGGATATTCTCGTTTAAAAAGCGCAGTTGCAGCCCTCAACTGATGTTTATGTTGTCATGTTTTGTTTTGGTCTGAAGCGCCCCCCTCCATCTATCTACCAATCACGAAGTCAGTAGTGTTTCGGCATCTAGGTTGCCTGCTTGGCAGAAAATACAGTGCATTTCATTTAATTCATTGCCATGTGCGTTCGTTCCTATTGGTGTCGTCAATCATGGCAACCTGAGTGTGGTCAAGTCTGAGAAGAAGGGGCCGGGTGAAAAACCCCTCTCCAGACTGCAATACCGTGTTCAACCACAATTCTACATATGGGTTCTTTAAATCTTACCAATTAAAACAAAAGCATCCTGGGGTCAAATATTTCTGATAGAATGACTGAGACTGTTGACTCATGCAAAATATTCTTTTTATTTTCAAATATTGAGTTAAACATTCTATTTATTTACTGGAGTAATAATGCTGAAACGTCAGCGCAGAAAAAAATATATTGAAATGTTTTGAATTGTGTTACTTATCAAATCAATAAAGACTTGAGCATAAGGTACTTTTTTTTTTTTTTTTTTTAACTCTTGATCAATATCGCTACCTGCCAAATTAACCCGCTACGGAAAGTAACTATTTTTCCCGCCATTGTGGCCTTGATTACATGAGTGAACAAAAATGATTTCTGAGTGATTTGTGACACAGAAATATTTCCTTTAGAATCATGCTGACATGCGCTTCAGGGTAATTGATCATTCTGTTGTAATGTTGCTAAAATGCTCCATTTATGATGATGTAATCATAGTTCTGTAGATTAGCCGATAATAAATGTGAGAATGTTTTTTGAGGGCTCTGTATAAAGGTTTTGGCAGGACCATCCCATTATTATGGCTGAAAAAAGAAACAGCTCTTCCAAAAAAAGGAACCCTGGGTATCTTTGCAAATATGACCTTGCCGTGACAGTTGTCACCAGTCCCCAAATAAGGGCCCAGCCAACAATGAGGGGCAGTGCATTTGTGAGTAAAAGAGGACATGATGGATAGAGACTGAAGGAAAGGGCACTTGGCTGAAAGACGGCAGAAAGTGTCTCTTGTGTCTTGGTGTGAGTTAGAGAGATCGGGGCTAAGTGACGCTCTTCTGTATCGGTTCTGCAGACCATGATGCAGTATCACGGGAGACAGAGCTACACCAGGCTTGGTGTGTGGTACGTACAGGATGTGTCTTTACATTTATGGGCTTTTCTTGTGGGCACACTGACATTGTTGGGTTATGGACATACTAATGGATCTACAAGGTTTGGCTGCACGGTCTACGTCATTACTGCACAACCAGAGGTCTGGGTCTGGTTGGATGCTTTGTACTTGTCTGGTTTTCTGTGTGAAGAGGGAATTCAATGTATAATTTAAATGTTTTCTTTTTATTTCACTAAAAGGCTTTACTATTTTAAAAATCTTGTGTTTTTCTTGCTGTAGGCCATCATTGAGACGAGGAAGTTCTTTTACTTTTCTGACACCTGGACCCCAGTGGGATTTCACGCTGGTGAGTAGCTTATGACATCCATATGGCTCAAGTTCAACTCTTCGTCTTTTGTCAAACACAGACAGCTAGCTACTTGGATATCATCATAAACACAATCATATTACCTCTACAAAGATGGTGTACAGGTCCTTCTCAAAACATTAGCATATTGTAATAAAGTTCATTATTTTCTGTAATGTACTGATAAACATTGGACTTTCATATATTTTAGATTCATTACACACAACTGAAGTAGTTCAAGCCTTTTATTGTTTTAATATTGATGATTTTGGCATACAGCTCATGAAATCCCAAAATTCCTATCTCAAAAATTAGCATATTTCATCCGACCAATAAAAGAAAAGTGTTTTTAATACAAAAAAAGTCAAACTTCAAATAATTATGTTCAGTAATGCACTCAATACCTACGTAGATATACACTTCAGTTTGATGTTAGGATGCAAGTAACTTAAACTTCAACTGAACAGAATATTTTAAGCAAAATTAACTATATTACAGTTTTCAATGCCTTAAGGAAAATTAGAAATGACTGCTCTATTCACTTTCACATTACTGCTCTGTTGCAGTATATTACAGCCATAATGTAACAATTTTAAAAGAAAGTGGACATACAACAGGTGACCTTTTGTATTTTAAATGACGTAAATGCTGTAGCTCCATTAATGGTGCTTTGCTACGGTTCACCAGTTTTCATGCCTCAGAAACTTTTAATACTACATACATAAGGTCATTTTTGTTAAACCTTCCATCCTATTCACGCAAGTCCGTGAGTGTACTTTCCCCTTGTCCTTCATGAAAATCTTGGCGGATATTGTGTTCCACTCAACCATCACATTGTCGCCAACTGATGACATCTCAATCCTCTCATGGAATCGCGTGACTCTTGTTCAAGCTGATGCAAAAATTGCCACTGATAAATTCCCATGCGTCTCTCTCGTTTTCTCCCCATATTTCCACCAAATTATATCCAAAGTCCTCATTCCCACTGAATCAGTTAAGCAGTAAATGCAAACTAGCTTGTGATTGAAAACAGAATAGAGGCCGATTAGAGCATTCCAAAGTTTATGAAGGCCAAGCGAAACGCAATCCATCTCTCATCTGTAGGAAAACTGGGGGGTGGAAAGACGGGAAAGAAGACGGACCGCTTTATCCCGTGCCAAAGTGTTCCTTTTGATATGTAATTCTTTTTCATAAATACACACAACATTAGCTCATCTAGTGGGCACATGGGCCTCATTAGGCTTCCAGCTCGAACGCCATTATCTCGCCTTCAAAACCCTGCCGAGGTGAAAGAGTATTCCTCCCTCCTCTTGTTCATTTTCAGACTCCTGAAACATAAAAGCATAGAATCTTTGTCTTTAATGTGGAAGTAGTCTGTCTGGTTAAGGCCGTCTACATGGCCGCAGGGTGAACGAGGTGGTGCAACAACAGATGGATTATGCAGGAAGCGGCCTGCAGACCTCTGTGTTTCTGCCGAGTTTCAATTTGACAGCGTGTTGTGCCAACATGTGAAGATGGCTTGAAAAAATTTGTCTCGGACATGTTTAAACGCCTGGTCCTATTATCTTCCAATATGCAAATGTTTGTTGCATAATTTAAAGTTAAGTTCAATTACGTATTAAGGCATTTCACTTACTCATAAAAAAAGCTAAGGTAGTTCTTATGAAAATGTTATGTTGGGTTGGAATTCACATACCAGATGTGTGGTTTTTCTTAAGCTTATGGATAACTGTTACAATGTGAGTCAGGATGATTGCAGAAGACACAGGAAGCGGTTTGAGACAACTGAGCATTATACTTTCATTTTACAAATATTAGGTCTTTTTTGTAAAGGTGACATGCGAAAGTTGCGTCATCGGTTCTACAGAAGACATCCGTTTTGGATGAAATTACCTGAACAATGGGTGGCTGAGGAGACACCTTTTTGGTTTAATTTTTCAAATTATAAAATATCCTTTTTCACATTTGAAACAACAATCACAATTCCACTGTTCACATCAAGTCAGCCTGACAGAAGTCCCATTGTACTTTTTTTCTCCTAATTGAAAATCCAGTTTTACTTGTCACAATGTCACATTACAGAAGTTAAATGGGTTGTGAAACGTTTCCATTTAATTTATTTGCTTTTTAGACTTTTTCCTCTCACTGATTGATAATCAGTGTTCTCTCTCTAACAGATGGGCTTTGTGCATATCGATTTTATCCAAAATCACAATATGCAAACCACATGTCTTGGCCATCATGTGCACAAACTCTTCATCCTAGCTCTTACTGACTCTGGAATATGCTGTGTCTCAAAAACGTGACTTTGATTTAGTTTGTTTGTAATAATCTCATGTTTTCTGTGCCAGCAGCTGTTGGCTTTCATAAATTCTTTGCTGTATCCATTTATGGTTTGTCTACCAGGAACATGCAGTTTGTGGCCAAAATACATGTCTATCATTTTGACCTTTTTTCTTTGGGAGCTATCAGTTTTCTTTGTATTGTAAGGTTTTGTTTTGTTTTTTTGTTTTTTTAGTTCTATATATATATATATATATATATAGATAGATAGATAGTACTGTGCAAAAGTCTTAGGACTCTAGTATTTTTACCAACAAAAAATGGTTTTAAGTTGGTTATTTCTATCTTTTGCGGTAGCGTGTCTGTTGGCACTGGCTGTTGTCAGACTCCTTGTGCAGACAATAATCTCACTGCATTATTACAATTAATGACAAAAATAATGTTTGGAAATGTAAACTGATGTTTACAACTGACACACTACCGCAAAAGATTGAAATAACTGACTTAACCATTTTTTGTTGGTGAAAATACTAGTGGCCTAAGACTTTTGCACAGTACTGTGTGTGTGTGTATATATATATATATATATATATTATACATACATTGTTATAATATCATATAATGTATACTGTGTTTTCCAATGTTGACCTAAATTTAAATTTGACATATCAAAATACACTAGCAATATCTATGGCACTTGTAAACTTACAGACTATTAGCTTTTCTCCATTTTCAGATGACACAAAAGCAGCCGCTTGTCTGTGTTATCTATTAAAACGTTCAAAACCAAACACCATGAGTAACCTGTGATTCACTCATTAGCTCAGCTTCTGATTGTCCAGCAATCATTACTGTCAAGTAAAACCCTCCAATCAGGGTCTTGATTAATTCTCCCTGTTGTCTGTGAATAGGGATTTGCTAAATGAAAACTTGTCGTTTATTGTTTTAGTGTGTTTACCAACTTGTTCTCCATCAATGGGTCTGATGTTAAATTGGCCTAATCTACTCAGTGCTTCAGTGAAACTCAATGTGAGCTGGCTACAGGGTGTTTGGTTTTGATCACATGACTTTACAAATGCTTTCACTCTATAAGAAAACAAAGAACTCATCAAGACGTAACTTCTGTTAGCAGCAGCGACATTAAGAGTACAGGCTTTTCAATTGATACTGTTCTCATAAACAAAACCGTAAATTGACTTACAAACTAGCCCTGTTTGGTTAGTGTTAAATATAAAGGTGTAATGTAGATCATGGGCACATTTGGGTTAAAAGGACCACCCGTTTTTCCATATAGAGCCTCACTCTGGATGAATAGTCAAGACTTTTAGTCACTCACATTCAAAACCCTACTACTTTACATGTCGGTTTAATAATGATATTTTGTCTATTGCTTGTATATGCATGCATAGTTATTGTTGAATAAAATACTAAATGCTTTTTTCATTAGAATGCAAAAAAAGTGCAGATCCATGTGGGAGTAATATATGTAGGGACTGATGTCGTCTTGGGAGGTTCATTAAGCTATAACTCGGCCACCAACTAAACTGAAATGGCGTGTGTTGAACCGTTTCGTAAAGTGGTTTTGGGAAAAGTCCAGTAAAGAGAATATAGGCTAGTTACAGAGGCCCTGAGGGCTCTCTGTGGCTACTGCAGTGTGGCAAAAAAGGTTTATAACTCCTTCACACCCTGCACACACTCCACAGGTAGAATTTTCACTAGCCAGATGTCACACCAGCCCCCGACACACACACACGCAGGTGCTAAAAGGCCTCAAGGATAATCATGTCCTTCCTGAGTCTTACTGGACCTCCTTAGGAGCCATTGTAACCTGTAATGATACCAACTTTTGAGGTAGCACTTTGCATATTCTTCAGGAAACTGAAGGAGAAGTGTAGAGAAGTTTACAAACGGATGTCCTGCTCCTTGATGCCTCTTTTAAAGCCAGAAAGTTTTTACAGTTTTTTTTTTGTAAGCATCCCCTTTTAGTTTAGATGTGTATTGTGCTTCAGATTATTAAAGGCTGTTGTCTTTTTTGCAGAAACGCAAGCGCAGAGAGAAGGATGACGCGGACGCAGTCAGTCTATGCAGCTTTGACTTCAAGGTAAGAAAACCAGCAAAACAACATTGGGCAGATTTGGCACAAGTGATTTTCTGAAATACACAAATCAAGAGGCTTTGCTTTTTGAATTACTCCCTGAAGTCAGTCTGTCCACAACATGCTTCAAAACAACATCAAAGCCTCATAACAACATCAAGAAAGAAAAAATGCCGCCGCCATATTTTTGTCAGCGAAATCAAAGCCATTTAGCTCAAGAATCCTAGATGAAATCACTGAAATCAAAGGCTTTTAACCTTAAACTGAAAGAATTTAATCTCAGAATATCTTTTCACTGATAATTCAAAAGGTCATTTCTCCCTTTACTGTAAACTTTCCATGATAACTGTCAGTAATTATCCTCATTTCAGCAAGGGCCTAATTAAGACACGCTGCTGTGTAAACTAACAAGTTGTGTAATTTGACTCTGCACTGATCTTGACTCCTCTGGGTTATTTTTGTACTTATGAAAATGAATGGTTGACTTCTTAATGCACATCCATAGCAACCCAGTGTTTTTACAGTTTAGTAAGAGGTCGCACTAAGCACACCCAGATCTTCTGTACTTTGACAGACAGGAGAACAATATAACTGAGATGACTTTCATCAGTCTTGCTCCTTCGAAATGAGAGAGCTCTGATTCACCAGAGCCTACATGCCTTAAGGAATGGAAAAAAAAGCAGACGAAGGTTATTGCACAAAAACTTTTCACAACAAAATGCCCAACATTGCCAAACGTATTTTCTAGCTATTGCTAGAGTAGGAGATTATAAATACTAGATAGACCCAGTAAAGAAAAGTCAAGCAGGTTTGCCTTCAATTCACATATTCATTCTGACCCAGACTATTCTAGAGTGAAACTCGTTTCAACAAATGCTTCCAGCTCCCTTCCAGCACACCTTTGAGAATGCAAATTGGTGGGAGGTTGGGGGTTTTGTACAATCACCTATCCTGCAGACACCCTTTTTTATTTTCTTCTGCACTCCCCTCAGGGCCTCGTCCTGGTAAATTTACGTTGTCATCCCAAGATGGCCAAATTGAGATTTGCTAAATGCACACTTGGCTGTCATAATGTTGTCTTTAAATGGTCACAATTTTTAAAAGGTCTTACTCTGTGACTAATTTAACTTGCGTAGCTTAAAGTCTGATCTCATTCAGATCAGATTGCGATTGTACGGTTTAAGTCTGTGAGAATGAGAAGGAAAGAGTCTGTAGGGGTGTGTGTGGGATGCGTACTGACTCTGTTGTGTGTCTGGACGGAGCGGTGTGTTATTGGTTACCTGCTCTGTTTGGTGGCAACCACCTATGCTGAGGATTCGTTGACTTTGAATTGGACTAGAGATCAGGATGTGTGTGATCTGCTTTTCTGTAGGTGGCACACCAAAATAAAAAACTACTAAAAAGAAAATGATGGTTCCACGTGTTTAGCGAAACCACTTTAATGGTAAAATTAATGTTAGTTTGCCATATGTGTTTTACTGTAAGTCGCATTATAACTTTACACAAGTTTAGTTGTATCTGTTTTGGTTTCAGCTTCTTTAATTATAAGAGGATGTTGCAAATAACCATCAGGAACTGAGATGTTACAGAGTTTGAAATTTACCCGCATGTTATTCTAAACCTGTATTATTTTTGTTCTGTGGAACACAGGAGAATGTAGATTACAACAAACCTGTATTATTTTTGTTCTGTGGAACACAGGAGAATGTAGATGCATGCAATTATAATGTGGACTGGTGCTTTCTAGCTTCAGAAAGGATGCCAACACATAAACGTGTCTAATGAGATATTCAGAAGGCGTAGAGTCAACTACTTCCTTTAAAAAGGAAGGATTTTCCTCCACTAAAGAAATTCAAAAGGGCGAGGAATATTTACATTTGCATGATGGGTCTTCATATTTACTTTTTGTAAGCATCATGGAGGATCGTACCATGCAAGGCAAAAGCAGATAAGAACCCAAACAGAAGAATGAAGGGGGGTTGAAATTGATAGAGAGATTCTAGGGAAAAGGAGTCGGTGTTGACTTACACATTTAGACGTCATACACCTACAGTCTACTCCCCAGTATGGACTTGTCTTGTAACCACACCTTTGTTATAGTAAAATGCAATTTCCTTTAAACACTGATAAGAAACCAAAAGTTTTCAAAAACTCGGACAGAAGAGGTTTTTTGTAAGGTGTTCCTTTATGTTGCTACTCAAAGTTAGTACAATTATGGATAACGCATCCTGAAGCAGCCATAAAGAAATACAATGTGAAATTCCATCAGTCACCTGAATTACGATACCATTGAGTTATCCACCAGGGGGCAGCACTACAATCCACTGCACAGGTTTATCAGATCGTAGCAAGTTAGCTCACAATTTCCCTGTCAGGCAAGCTCACACACGGCCCGGATGAAGTGAGTCACTCCTGTTTGCTGGTGTTCAGCACTAAAGTAGGAGTGCTGTGTTTGTGCTTCACACCCAGATGTCCAGCTGTCATGTGTGTCGAGGTGTTAGCCCGCAGGGGGTGCAGGCTCAGCCAGGCTCTCATGCAACACCACTACCACACCTCTCTTCAAAACACGCAGAGAACTGTATGAAAGTGTCTCCCCATGGCATGATTAAAGAAGGAACCCTGTTATTGATTTCATCCACATTATCTTTTTAGATCTTCTATATATTAAAACATAATGCGATAACACCCAAGTAATCACACAATTAAAGCCATTAATTGTTGATAAATTGGTTATAAACTGATAGAAACAACATCTGATATACTTATGTAAGGATGGGTATTATTAAAATGTTTTGTTGAATTTGTTTTATATTTATTCATTAGCAAACACTTTTATCCAAAGCAACTTAGAATGAGCAAGTGATTTATCATAACATGAGAAGTGTCAGCAATACAAAGTTTCAAACATTGTCCGAGATAGTTCAGTGTAACTAAAAACAAAAATATGGAATTTTATTTAAATTACTTAAATATACGAACACACAAGTGTTATACACACAACTGTGAACTGCATAGTAAAAAATGACATACACAGTAAAATGTATAACATTAAATGACATATCTCTGTTTTACTGCAATTTATATTCTAACTTTGTTGATTTATTTGTTTATTATAAACTTTACACAAGTTCAAATTCATTTGATTTTGTTGATTAGTCATTAACGCTACTACGCTTTCAGTTTCTTTATTTTTAAAAGGATGTTACGAAAGGTTGTTTTACGGAACTGGGGAGTGCTGTTCAGGAATAGTTATCCTTTAAAAGAAAACCTTGTCATTTCCTTGCCCTCATTTTATTTAAAAACTATGTTTTTCTAATTTATTTTTTTAGTGGAACACAAAGATGTTTTGCAATGTGTAGTTGTTCATTGTTAATGTCGCTGCTTTTGGTTTTAGGTTTTTAGTACACTACTATTCAATAGTTAGTTGAACAAAATATAAAAACGTATGTAAATGTGATTTTTTTTTTTTTTAACAGGCAGTGTAATGTTTTGAAAAATAGAATAGCATAATGTGTAAACTGAACACAACCTCATTAGCAAATAACCCTGCTTCCATTCGACCCATCCACTGAGCAGTGGAAGTTGTCCTGATCCAAAAACACTAATGCATGTCCTGTTTCACACGCTTGTATTGACACAGGAGGGTGAGCTTAGAGTCTGCACATCATTCATCTCCATTTGCTTAGCACGCATCCCAACGCTTTTCACACTTTTTAACACAAATCTCTCCTAAAACGCACTGTGACATGCTAGTCCATTTGCACAGCTGAAGTTAATACCTCTGCTGACAGTGTGGGAAGCAGTAAAAAGTTTGGGTCTGTAGTGAACCATAGTACTAGTGGATGTTTGGTCATCCAAACGTGAAGGTCAATGGCTGTGCGGTTTTGTGTACACTGAGAAAAATAGACAGAGAAAAGCAGCTTTTGTTAAGCAGGATTTGTTTATGGCGTGGTCTGGGTCAGTTTCTGGTTCAGACCAGTGAAACTTTTTGAATTATCAGACCTTCCCACACACCTCCAATACACAGACTGCCACCAGTGCACTGTGTGCGTGGGACCCCCTCAGTCCTGATTGATATTGTAATTGATCATCACCCCCCCTTCCCTGCTGATGAGTGGGTGATAACGACCCAATTCTTCATTAGGCAGATCTCAAAGCAAATATGCCTGTACTTTACACCCTTCATGCAACTCAAAGACATACATAAACCAATCCACGTTGCAAACAGAAACGCTTTCAGTCATCGAAAAGCTAGAGTGTTTTGCATTTTATCTGCAAAATTTATACTGCAAACTGAAAATATGGAAAGGTTGGTTAGTATGTTTATGGTCCAAAATGACTTTAAGGAGGGTTTAAATGCAAGTTTTTAAGACAGAAAATTAGTTTATGAAATTGAAAAAGATTAAGTATGTTTTTATAAAATGTTCATAAGCCCTCCTGCTTTGTGGACCATGAAAAGTTTTTAGAATTTGGTCATATCTAGTAGGCTCATTCTTTGTTGATATGAGGTTGCAGAGATTTTTCTCAGACTTTGTCTCTTCGGGTTTTTACATATCCCCTCCTCCACCCTCATGCCATTGGTCATTGTAGATCCTGATCCTGCCCCTTTCAAAACTCGCTGTATATGAGCACTCCCTACCTCTCACATCCCTAGAACAAAGTTAGAGATTGTTAGAGTACACACACAGAGAGTGTGTTTAGAAGTTAGGAAGCTCCGCTCAGGCGGACAATCAGAGGTTAGGGGGACTGTAAGGTTTTCAGACCCCTCATGTTACATCACGTATTTATTTAAGAATCACTTGTGGATTACTGCCGACCTTTGGAAATAACAGAAACCAACCAGTGGATTTTATTGAAAGAAATGGTGGCTTACGATGAACCCTGTGTGGTACCTATCAAACGGACTTTACAGAAGATAGACTACCAGAACCAGACTTACAAAGAACTAGAGGTGAGACCCAAAGGCTATTGATCACAAATTCTGTCCTTCTGTTGTTGTGTTTTTTTGCTCTTTTATAAAAACATGTTTGAGTTCCTTTACTTTCTTTATCAGTATAAGTCAGAACCTTGCCCTGTTGTTATCTGGTACACAGACTTGCCTTTAAAGGAGTTAGAACCACAGGTGTGTTTCTCAAGGTTGTGAGACTTAAATGAATGATTGGCAAATCAAAAAGGCTAAAGGTCTTCTCAGCTATAGTCAGAGGTTCTGGTTTACAGTTTAACCTTTTTTTATTTTTGTGATTGTCAGTTTGTTATTGTGGTGGCTAAATGTGTCTATACGTGAATTTTAAAGCCTGTGTGTTTGGCTGTATACCTGAGCAAAAGTTCTGCAGGTATATTAATGGTTTGAGGAACCCCTCTGGGCTTTTTAAAGGTGTGAGAGCATGCAGAGATGAAGAACATTCCAGCTGTCTGAAAGCAATCACAGTCCATAGCCCAGGTGTGCTTGAGCCCTGCTCTGAGTATTTAAAGATGCATTAGAAAAAGAAAGTGGCTTTTATAGAAAATGGCTTTTATGTCACTTCTTTTAAGCAGGCTGAATTTGCGGTTTTAAATTCGGTTTCGGAAATGGCCACAGAAATGGTTTAGTTGCTGGGAAAGCTAAAGCAGAAGTAGCAAGTTATGAATGAATCAGGAGAATTTTAGGAAGTTGTGGCTCAAGGACGAGGGACATTAACTAGAGCTTGGTTCCCCTCATTAATTTTATGATCACAATTTTTTTGTTTGCCAGGTAATCATTTTCATGGCAAAATACCATACTTTTTTTTTTTATTATTTACAGCTAGTAATAAAATCTTCATCATCAAGATTTATTATATTACTTAATTTTCCTTTACTTTTTGGGGTTATTCCCAATGGAACCAACATTTAGTCAACTTCTAGTAACAATTTTGTCACCAATGTATAGCTAAGCAAACACACTCATGCATTACTTAACAGCAGTAGTCTAAACACTGGTTCCTGTGGGGGAGGCTTCCCCCTGCTCTCTCCCAGGGGGGTCCCTAAAAGAATCAACACAGACTGATAGTGTGGCTATTTCTGGCTATCTGTCTGCCTACATGTTGCTCTTTCCACTAGATAATCTAGAATAAAAAAAAATATATATATATATATTATTACAGGGTTTCCCTGAACAGCCGGAAGAGTGCAATAGGCAGCAGAAACACTACAATTATTTGCTTAGTTGTGTTTTTTGCTCTTTTATTAAAACCAGATCCAGATGATTGCATACACAGGTACTGATGTGTTCATTTAAATTTAGTTTCAAGCCAGACTGCTTCCTCCTGTGTTTTTGGCCACCGGTGGAGAAGGTTCAATTGTGGTCTTCATGTTTACTTGCATGATATGTTACAGCAGAAGAAGGGCAGGCAGGAGGATCTGGGTGGCCAAGTCCAATTGTGCTTTGGCCACAGTTGCAGTTCCTGCTAAAATAAAGTTGTAGATCTGCAGCTGTCTCTGCTGGTCGGAGGAATGGTTCTTTGTTTTTACTTTGCCCAGATGAGAACAACACATCCTTTTTATATACTTTCAGCAGCTGGAAAACCATCCAGCACTGGAAAATCAATTGAAATGTGCATTTTTAAAAAGTGCAAGCACATAGTGCTTTTTGTTCTCGTTGTTTGAAAGACGCAACTTTTTTGACAACAAAGCTCACATTGTTCCAGGAATGGTAGGAGAATTTTTCAGGCAGATCTCTAGAGTGTAGGATCAATGTCTCAGATCTCCTTTGCTTTGAAATTCTCAGGTCTGTTGAAGTTGGCTGGAGGCCCAGTCATTATGGATATAGGGTTGGAGAGTGTTCACCTCCCCCTCTTCCAGGGGGTTCAGGTGTGCTTGTCTCTCTCACGCAAGGTCTAAAGGACCTGCCTCAACACGAAGCCATAAACAGCTCTTAATGGAGGGTAGGAGGGAGAGGAACAGAGTAGAAGGGAGTAGAGTGCACCCTGTTTAAAGTCCTGGGTCAAATCTGTAACTCCTTGTGGTGGTCCATCTGACCCACATAAATACACACATCCACCAGCTCTTAAACTTCTCCTTGAGAGAGCAAATTTGTCTCTGTTAAGTGAACAATCCTGGTCAGGGGGGCCTGTTTGCTATAGTTAGTCTATGATGTTAAGTGTGTGTGGGTCATCAGTGTGGGACAGCTGACTGAGGTCTCTTACATTCCAATCATGCCTGTTGAACCCCGAGTTTCCAGGGTTGCAGTCAGAGAGGGGTCTTTGTTCATGTTTGTATGTGTAGGTTTATATATATATATATATATATATAATAATTTTTCTTGCTGAGGGGTTCAGTCTCACGTCACTGGCATAACAGCTGCTGCCTCCAGAGGATAGGCTTCCGCCTAGCTGTCTATCACCCAGGAAACAGCAATCACCCTGACCTCCAGTTGACCCCTTCACACCCGTAACAGGGGAGAGAGTGTATCCGATGACTTATGCGATAGCCTCTGTTTATGTGAGGCAGCAACTTGTGCTCCATTCTCGTTTCTTTAGCCTTCTCATATTGGCAGTTGTGCAGTTAATGAAGCACTAAGGAATCTGTTGTGGTCAGTAGGGGGTGATTAAGTTTTAACGTTTATTTCCATCCTTGTGTTTCATAGGAACCCTGTACTAAGCGTGTGCGGCCTCTCGGCCGAGTGACCTCGCTGGCGAACCTCATCTCTCCCGTGAAGAATGGGGCCGTCCGACGCTTCGGCCAGACCCTCCAGGCCTCGTTTCGGGGTGACGGGCGGTCTCCGGGCGTGCCCCAGCAGAAACTCTGCAGCAAGGCCGCAGCTCCCACACCACCCAAGCGACGAAACAGCACACTCTGGTCCGAGACCTTGGACGTCCATCAGAAAGGAACCTTTTCCACCAAAGAGATTAAGAGACAAGAGGTGAGTACTGGTATCCAGACGGCACAGAGAAACCTAGACTATTAAATCCACATTCAGTCCCCCTGCCAGACGCTACTGAATCAGGCCTGTGTGACTTATTAAACCCAAAGGGCCTGGGGCTTGGAAAGCTCCCTGTTCCTCCTCCTCTCTCTTTTTTTATTCTGCCTCGCTCTACCTCTCTGTGTCTGGCTGTGTTTTTTTTTGGCGTGTGTTCTTGGCACGCAGTGGAATGGAGCTGAGAGAGTCCGGCTGCATTCTGGCATCTCAGAGTCAGATGGACAGTGCTAATACAGACTGGTTGGTCTGATGCACAAAGTCTCCGCCTCTAATTCACAACTAGACTTAGTAATCAGACATTGTAGCAAACTGTGAGCCTCTCAAATATTTCCCACCAAAGGGAGGAAACAGACAGATATAGGGGGCTTGACTAAAAATACCAAAACAGTTTTCTTGGTTATGAATGTGACTGTTGCTTTTCTATTTCCAGGCTATTTTTGAGCTGTCTCGAGGAGAACAGGACCTGATTGAAGACCTGAAATTAGCCCGAAAGGTTTGTCCATTTTCACAATTTTTGTTAGAACATTTAAAGCAAACAGACCGAATAAGTTCTTGGCTCTGGTTACAGAGTCAGATACATTGGCATGCTTCCTTCCATTTGTAGCCAAAAATGTCTCTCTGTAAAATTAGAAGCTGCTATTATTTACTCATTTTCTCATTTTGCGTGTCCAGGCGTACCATGACCCAATGCTTAAGCTTTCTATAATGTCTGAGGAGGAACTGACAGCCATCTTTGGAGACTTGGATGCGTATATTCCTCTTCATGAAGGTAAATATTGTACACGACATCTTATTTATATTAGAGTATATGATATGCAGCGTATATGTATATGTATGTGTATATGACATGTAGTGCTAACTCATTCTTTACCCAATCAGATCTTCTCGCTGATTTGGCAAAGGCTACAGGCCCAGATGGCACAGTGGGACAGATCGGCAAGATTGTTGTTGACTGGGTAAGTGTCTATCTCTGGCTTGTCTTTTCATTAAAAAAAGGCATGCTAACATTGTTTAATTAAGACTGTCACTTTTCTGCACAGCTGCCGAGATTAAATGCATACAGGGCATATTGCAGTAACCAGTTGGCCGCCAAAGCCTTGCTTGATCAGAAGAAACAGGACCCAAGAGTTCAGGACTTCCTACAGCGCTGCCTTGAGTCACCTTTCAGCAGGAAATTAGACTTGTGGAGCTTCTTAGACATCCCTCGTTCACGACTGGTCAAATACCCACTTCTTCTGAAAGAGATCTTAAGACACACACCACCAGATCACCCAGACACTGCAAGCCTTGAGCAGGCGGTAAGTACAGACACAAATCTAGCAACTGTAGGTTTTCAAATGGAATCGTTTAGGTGACATTTGATGCTAATGTTGCTTTTGTTCCTTGTCTCCAGATAAGCATCATTCAGGCTGTGTTGGCTGACATAAACATGAAGAAAGGGGAATCTGAGTGTCAGTACTATATCGATAAGCTGGAATATTTGGATGACAGACAGAAAGACCCTCGCATAGAGCAGTGCAAGAGCCTGCTTTGCCATGGGGAACTTCGTAACAAAAGTGGCACGGTGAGTTTTTGTCTTCAACACAAACACACCCATAACTGCCCAAACCGCTGGGGGCAAATCATTTGTCTCATTCACTGGAAATATAAACACAAAAGCCACTATATTCCAAATAAGGCCATAAGTGGGAAGGAACTGGCTCCCTTTGTCTCTCAAAGCCATGACAAGGGAATCTTTGAGAGCACCAGGAGAGAAAATTGTTAATACTTGCAAATCAGTTCAACATTCTAACAACACATCAATAACCAGATCTCTCTTTTTCCTTTGCTCTCTTTTTAGAAGTTGCATGTGTTTCTCTTCACGGAGGTTCTGGTCGTGACCCGGCCTGTTACACGGAATGACCGGCATTGTTTCCAGGTGTACCGCCAGCCGATCCCAGTGCAGGATCTTGTTTTGGAAGACCTGCAGGACGGAGACGTCCGCATGGGCGGATCATTCCGAGGGGCCTTTAGTAATGCCGATAAAGGTAAGGTTAACGACTCTCAACATCAAGCTGATCATACATTTCTAGTTTCCTTTTGCTTATTGGAATATCTTTTTTTTTTTCCACTCAAGCCAAGAACATCTTCCGTGTACGCTTCCAGGACACATCTCAGGGCCAGTCCCACACACTGCAGGTCAATGATGTCTTCCACAAACAACAGTGGCTCAACTGCCTCCGCACTGCCATGGCGACCCAGAAAGATACACCGCTCCCCGAGAGCGAATCCTTGGCCACCCCTGCCAGTAGCGACATTTGCACCAAGCGGCGATCATCTTCTGTCTCCGCCATCATCCATATGGAAGAGACTGATGAGAACTGTCCACGGGCTGCGGCCTCCGCCCCCTCATCACCCAGCTCTGAGGAGCCCCCCAGCCCCACTCCCTCCGCAACCTCCACCCTCTCCTCGTCCTCTTCATCATCTTCAATTTCCGCCCCCTCCCGGTCTCCCAAATCCAAAAAGGACAAGCGTTCAATCCGCCCGTTGGGCAAGAGAAAGGAGACCATGGTGTAAAGATTAGGCTATCCCAGAGTGCACATGGAATGGCACTGTGCGGAGGACTTGTATTTATGTGTGTGTATGGACTGTGTGTTTCTACAGCAGTGTTTTTGTTACTGTCCACAATGGCAGCTATTATTACCAAATCCCTCCCCCCAAAACCCTCCCAGGTCCACGTGGGCCACACCAGCACCAGAAAGACAGTATTCGTGAGGCGGCTGTGTGGATCTCAAGGGATTAAAGATTGAAGACACATCCCGCACACTTAATCACCACGTTGATTTGTGTGAAAGCACAAGATCACACATCTAGTCTTGTTTACTGTTAGTTTGGTTATATTTTTGTTTTATTTTATTAACAAAACTTTTTTTTTGTAATTAAAGTTTTACTTTTTTTTTTATTCTCAATAAGATATTTACTGTAGCTCTTTTTTGTTTTTATTAAAAGCACTGTGTTTAGCTTTTAGAAGGGAAGGCTGAGAAAAAAAGATGAAATATCCAAAGCAATGAATACTTTGTAAAAGTCTGATTCATAGCTCTACTGCAAGGCAAGTCTTACAAGTACATTCCCATTAAACAGATGTTATATGAGATCCAGTTTATATTTAAATCAGAAATTATAATTTTATCAAGACAAAAAATGCTGTGTTTCATAGCAATATGATTTCAATTGAAAATTTGCTATTTTGTTCATGCAAAAATCAAACCTGAGCCATAAGTTTTCCACCCCCTCCAAAATAATGGATTAATATTTCAATGTAGCATCTTGCATGGAGCTTTACTTGTTGAGTCCTGCCTGTATTACCATGAGGGCCCAGTGCATGTACATGCTTGTCAAAGCAGAAAGTTGTTTTTGTAGAAATGGACTGTCTAGTAGAAGAAAAGTTGAATGTTAAATGAGGGCTTGAGAAATGTTGATGTGAGATTTAGAAGGAAACTTTGGAATAGAGTTGGATACAACTAGATGGACTTGTTGATTGGCGCTACTCAATATTAGCAACCATTCATGGACATTGGTTTGCTGTTATTTATAATTTCGTAGTGTCTTCATGAAGTAGGAAGGTTTGATACGCTGGTTTAAAAACCAAGACGTTGATTTGAGAAGGAAAATGAAAGTATGTTTAGAAGAATGAACTGTTTAAAGAAGGTTAAAGTATGTTATGACCACTTCAAAATGTTTGTAAAGGTTTGTAAATGAGAAGGGATGTACATTATTGAGAAGGACTGCGGTGGCCTGTATGTACAGTATATGGTGTAAAAATCAACTATTAAAAGAACAATAAAGGTCTGTGTAAGATTTGCATCTGACAACGGAGCTCTTCTTTTTTTTTTCGGCTGCTCTACACTACAACATAAAACCAGATTTCCAAAGGCATGCGAGACATTACAAAACCTAAAAGTATAACACATGCCGATGCCATTACGAGAGAGCTATCTTGAAATTGTTTCCATAAATTCCAGGTAGTCAGGCACTCAATAAACATGCAGACACGAATTCACCCATATGCAGGTTAATTGTGGAACTACTTCGGTGTTTTTCTCCGCTAACAATGAATCACTCAAAAGCTCTTTAAACAAATCCCCCAATGTGGGCGACATGCCCAAATCATCTTCCATTTTTAGCGTTTGGATGATTTTCATACTCAGAATCTGTGTCTTATCCAGTTCCACTGCCCTAAACCCCCTCTCCATTTCATCTAGAACTTGGCAGCTGCATAAAGAAAGTCAGTCCGTATTAAACAAATACCTTCATTTATCTCCGTGAACCCCCTTCACTGATGGTATTTGCCTCTGGTAATCTCTTCAGTGGGAGGCCCAAAACAAATGAGCTGTCAGGAGTCACTTAGCACGTCCTCTGACACGCTTTGGAGTCTGGATTCGAATAACACACGATCGCTTTGTTTGTCTGACGGTCAATCAGAGGGCTTGTGTGTGAACGTTGATGACGGGTCTAAAGAATGCGATCGGTTCTTGTTTAAAGCTAATCTCCACCAATGAGTTCATGGATTGATTTTATGTGCATTAAGTCATTTGGCTCTTGGATGCCCAAAATGGCCTTTCTGTGCTTGGCAAAGCAACTTTTTAGTGGATTCAGGTTTTATGGAGAAATTGCCTCATGTCTGCCTTTTAGGGATAACGGAATTCTCCAAACATTCGTTCATTTTGCCCAAGGAGGCTGCCTGCTGTTGCCGATTTACTTTAATAAACACTAATAATAGACACATATCCTCTCAGCGAATGGTCATGAGCTTTTACGAGCGAGTCGGGTTATCATAAAGAGGGTTTGTATTGTGAAGCAGCACTCAACATTGTTCCTCACTGTACAGAAGGAAACAGCATTCATTCAGTTTACTGGGAGGAAGTCAAACAAACAGATGATGGTCAGTTTACAACTGCGAACAGACAAAACATTTACCAGTAATTGAGTCAATCCAGAAAGAGGTTTGGGGGAGGATGACCATTTTATAAAAGTATCCTTAATTTAACAACATTCAGATCTAATTTTGTCTGTGAATATGGCCTAGCATTACACTAACGAAGACCTTGAAGAGCGCTACATGTTGTCTAAACAGCCACTTGAACAGTCGCTGAATTAGCACCTACCCCCTTAAATCTTTAAACAAATGTAAGGACTCTTGGCTCCAGAGCAAATCATTATGGTTACATAAGCGAATGTGTCTTCACCATGTGTCTCTTAGATGATTGGGGTTATGTAACGCTTGACAAAGACTAACATAGCTTTAATCTTGCAATAAGAAGCTAATAGGTCAATGTCTTCATGTTGTTATAGTTGGTGATTGAGCCAGACAAACCTTGGGTGTAGCAGATCTTGGGTTTGGATCACATTTTCATGCATTCAGGAAATCAAATCTTGGAGGTGTTTTCATTGAGATAACAAATGGTCAGACGAAAAATGTTAATCTTATGATTACTTTGATGCACTGTAATTGCTTATCGCAGCACGATGATAAAGCGCAGGTGTGGTTTGGACATGTTTTTTTTTTGTGTGTTACACAGTTTGTTTCTGAAACCTGAAAATTTGGAACTGACACAGTATAGAAGCAGAAAGGCATCAAGGCACATCCAAATTCATTGTTAGTATTGCATCTTACCAAACAATTTTTCCAATAACCCTGCTGAAAAAAACAAAATATGTTGGTTAGGTATGTTGTGATGCTGGTTTTAGCTGGTTTATGCTGGTCCTTTTACAGCGTGTGACCAGCAGAAACCAACAAAAATACCAGCAATACCAGCATCACAGCATCAAAACATACCGAACCAGCATATGCTGTTTTTTTCTATCAACATTAATTGTTGTAAATATTTGATTGGTTACTGAATTTGTTTTATATCATTAGCTGCAAAGTTTATG
>JAUMHI010000037.1:5411741-5426290 GCA_032359435.1 Enteromius unitaeniatus | reverse complement strand
TTTCTATCAACATTAATTGTTGTAAATATTTGATTGGTTACTGAATTTGTTTTATATCATTAGCTGCAAAGTTTATGCTGACTTTGAAGCCTGGTTGAACCATTCATTTGGCAGTATAGTTATACACAAATTTTAGGTCACTGACTGACATTGACGTTATTTTCTTTCAGACACAAGCGTAAACAAAAGATCTCGAAATATAGGACAAGCAGCACACTATTTATTTTTGTCATAGACTATGTTGTATTATCAGTAATCTGAGTTAAAAACTGACTGACATAAGCTTGCGTGCACGCACTTAGCACTCAGATACCCACTCTGGTACACTCTGAATGGTCTGTGTAGAAAGAGCATGACTTCATTCACCCAAAGGTGCAATAGAGAAGAATAGCTTGACATACAAAACCAGCTTCCGAGCTTAAGCAGGGAACTGATGTCAACTTCTCACTAATGCTATGAATCACAGAATACTAGTCAAAGATTAACTTCCTATTTAATCATCCTTCCTGTTTCTTATAAATTAAATTCACATGCTACATCATCATCATCATGCTCAGGATTAAAGCCCTAACTACAACTACCAAAGGAAGGCAATGACTTAATGTAGATATTTATACATGCTCTCTGCAGAATTTGGAGCAATAGTGTTTATGCACATGAGCAATGGCGCCATTTTGGCAGACCAGTCATTCTATGTAGGTACAGGTAGGTACACGAAAGTATGAATGCATGCAATGAATGCATGAATGGCAAGATAAAAAAAGAACACACATGCATATATTATAGGGATATCCTATAGTAGTTTTTATACTGTACAGACTGTTTTCTTTCGCTTTACCTTAACTCTACCGATCACAGCAGGCTTTCTGCATTTTTAGATGAAAGGAAAACAAAAAAACGTGGAAACTCAATGAAAGCCAAAAAAGGTCCCCATAAGGTCAAAATGTACTATTCCTGTTGGGGTCACATTTGGTCCCCATTAAATAGGGAATACTGGGAATACACATACACACAATATATCTTTGATTATTCTGGCTTCTAGGCCATGAAGCAATAGGGAATTTATAACATCTTTGGTGTCAGTAAGACTTCACATTGTCTCAACCTTCTATAATCCAAAATTACAAAATGCACTATTCCTGTAGTCAAATAGGGTCAATAAATTTACTTGCTGAAGTGATCACATTGAGATTCCTATCATTTGAATGGTATTTGAATTAAATGAGTTATTCCCAAAAATCACTTCTTGCATACATTTTGATATTTGTTTACAGGCTATGATGCCATAAAATGTGAAAATGTTTCAGTTTATGCAAGAGGATCTATTCCTGATAGCAACTACGGCCAAACTATGAGTCAGTTCTGTCAGTGAGGCGGACACCGTTCCAGGAACTCTCCCATTTTCAGTTCTCCCTCTTCATGGGTGATTGTGACATATTACATTTCATCATTATTAATGGTTTAGTTATGTATAAAATTACATTTAGTAGACACTTATGCCTAGTTGTTCATGCTGCACCACATGGTTTATACATTTTTATGATTTTATATACACATGCGACATTTAGTTACCCAGTTATTTCATCGTTTAACTGTTTTGTTCTCTTGTGTTACAGAAACTACACTTCATTGTCTAAAATTACTGCTGCTTATTGTATTGTTGTGCACTGTCGTTAAATCTTAGGACCACACCTACTGTACTCTCAACTTGTGAAACAATTACATAATGAACATTGCAGTCTTCGAGTAAATGTGTGTATACAAGCTTGTTAATACACCAACTGACGCTGCACAATTACTAAAGCACTTAATTACAGTGTAGGAGACGTGAGATTTGTAAAACGTACAAAACTGTGAAAACTGATGTACTTTGTAGGTGTGATATTTATGATTATCTATTTTATTTTTGAAAACCTTCTTAGGCCACACTTTATTAAATTCATTAATTTCTTCTCAAATTCCTAATTTGCCATTTATTAAATAAGTAAGGTCGTTTAAGTTTAGGTATTGAGTATAGGATTAGGGATGTATACAAAATATATGCTTTACAAGTACTAATAAACAGACGATTAATGACAGGCATGCTTAGCAACTAGTTAATAGTGTTAATAGTGTGATAGTAAAAAGTCACCCTTTCTTTTAGATATTCATATACATTATAATATTTGCATAAAGAGCTCATTGTGTTTCACATTTATTTTCATACATGCAAATTGTGAGTAGTGTTTTCTTTCAGGAGGAATTGCACTAGAAAAATTACAGATACACAACATAAAAATACTTATTAGAGGACTATTATATGACTGAATAAAGCCAGTAAATAACATTAATAACATAACATTAAACATGCTGATGTAAGCTTATCCTTTTAGCCTTTTGTTTTCCTTCAGGTATTTAGTAGCATGACATCATTTGGTATACAGTGAGGAACATAAGTATTTGAACACCCTGTGATTTTGCAAGTTCTCCCACTAAGAAATAAGGAATTGAAATTCAATCTGAAAATCATTCTCACAGTGAGAGACAGCATTTAAAAAAATAAAAAAGTAAATAAAGCAGGAAATCACATTGTATTATTTTTAAAATAATTTATTTGTATTACACTGATCCACATAAGTATGAACACCTGAGAAATCTGTGTCAATGTTTGGTACAGAAGCCTTTGTTTGCAATTACAAAGGTCAAACGGTTCCTGTAGTTCTTCACCAGGTTTGCACACACTGCTGCAGGGTTTTGGTCCACTCCTCCACACAGATCTCAACAAGATTTGTCAGGTTTCAGGCTGTCGCTGAGCAACACGGCGCTTCAGCTCCAAGATTTTCAATTGGATTTATGTGAGGTTTCCACCCCCATGCTTTACAGTAGGGATGGTGTTCTTGGGATGCAACTCCTCCTCTTTCCACCAAACACGGCGAGTGAAGTTTAGAACAAAAAGTACTATTTTGGTCTCATCTGACCACATAACTTTCTTCCATGCATGATTTGAAACCATGATGGCATAGTGTTCTACTGACAGTGACCTTTGAAACTGGTCCCAGCTCTTTTCATGTCATTGACCAGCTCCTCCCATGTAGTTCTGGGCTGATTCCTCACCTTTCTTATCATCAGTGATACCCCACAAGGTGAGATCTTGCATGGAGCCCCAGTCCGAGGGAGACTTTTGTCTTTAGCCTCTTTCATTTTCTAACAATTGCTGCAACAGTTAATCCATTTTCACCAAAGTAACAGGTCCTTGAGAACCAGAATTCTTGCTGATTGCCAGGAGTTCAAATACTTATGTGGAGCAGTGCAATACAAATAAATTCTTTCAAAATCATACAATGTGATTTCCTGATTTTTTTTTAAAATGCTGTCTCCCACCGTGGGAATGCACCTACAATGTAAATTATAGAACCCTCCATGATTTTTGGTGGGAAAACACAGGGTGTTCAAATACTTTCATCACTCTATGGTGTGGAAAGAGTTTGATTTGGTAATACATCTTTCGTCACACACCCCTGCACAAAACACAATGTTCTGCACCTTACTCGAGCGAATTATGTTTTTTATTGCAAAAGCGATCAGATCCTGCTGTGCTTTCATTTCCTCCCCAAATACCTGATGGCTTAGAAAAGTTTAAAGATGCGGCTTTAGTTTTGGGTTCGATCTTTGGCCTTTTGACGTGTTTTCATCCAACATCATACAGTCACAAGGATAAAGCCTTCTATGTCTGAACACAAACACTCAGCGTTCCATCTGGAATAACAAAACGCGCACGTAGCCCTCGTCTTCCACACACACACTATCTCCCTTGATGTTACCTTTGCCTTATGTAACATACTACATAGATTTTGACTGCATCTGCTAGCGATTCCACAGACTTGCAAGACTTTGTGTAGAGCCTTATCTTTTAGTAAGAATTACATAAACACACTCTCATTGAAGAAAACAAAATGTGGCCATCTCTGAGTTGTATTTTCTATTGACCTTCAGTGCTACCAGTGCCCCAGAGACGTGCTGTTAGCGTAACATTAAACTTTCCAATTCTTCATCAATATAAATTAAATTCTCTTTGTCAGTTTGAATTAATTGTATGATTTGCTCACTCAGTGAACTGGTTTGTTGACTTGAACCACAACAGGTCATAATGTTTGGAGATGTTCAATTCAAAATTAACATGAAGAGGAATATAGCCATATCTCAAATAATACAAACACAACATGATTCCACATCATTTTAAGGTGTTCTTGTTCCAGTGTAGTTATACATTTAAGTACTAAGTAATATTAATTAACTACATGTACTTACTATATGGTTAAAGGATTATGAATAGGGTTTGGTTTAGGGTTACTTGATATAATTATGCATAAGTTGTTATTATAATAATAAGTACATGTAAAAAGCATAACAAAAAGGCACCTTAAAACAATGTTAGCCACAACACATACACAAGTTTGTAATATTAGAAATCATATGCTTTTAATAATGAAATACATTCTGAAATGTTGCAATCAACGAAAGTACAACAAAATGATTTATTTTTATGCATTCAACTAACATGAAATGCCAAAATATGTCATCAAATATGCATCCCACAAATCTCCATCAACTGCAAAATGCTATCCTATTAATATGGGCCAACATTTCTAAAGAATGCTTTCAGCACCTTGTTGAATCAATGCCACATAGAATTAAGGTAGTTCTGAAGGCGAAAGGGGGACAAACACTGTATTAGTATGGTGTTCCTAATAATCCTTTAGGTGAGTGTATGTCTTAATTATGCTCATGTAATGTCTTTTTCCATCATATTTTTTTTCTATTACATTCCTCCCAAAGTTCATTCAGATGATATAAAAGCCAAGGTAGCCAAACAGCCGAAAACCTTCTCACACGTGTATGCTGGGTAGAAAGAGTTTGATGTGAACAGTTTGTGTCATTTTTATGATTATGTAAGAGCTCATGCAGGGCTTACGGCATCAACTCATAAACAACAGACATTCTGTTCTTCTTAAATGCACTTCTGACACAAGATGCACCATAAAACAGACCAAAGCTTTTGCGCAGAGCAAACAGATTCAACTGAAGCTCTGATCACTGCCAGACCACCCCCCTTACAATTCCATAGTACTCCTCCATCCACTCCACTCCTAAAAATAGCCATAAAGTATGCAGTTTCTGGAGATGATTGAGATAAAATCCTATATTCCGAACAGAGATGTTGAGATTGCAGTTGTTTAGAGATGAGGGTGACTCAGGGACCGGGTGGAGTCGGACAGAGAGATCTGTTGATTGAACCAGGCCCAAATCAAACACACACAGCACTGGGGGGTCTGTTTTTCCTGTAAGAGAATCATTCTCTCTTCCTGTTGAAACAGATTTAGAGCTTTAAACAGTGATGAAGACCCTGCACTATTGTTCTCCTGTGACCTCACCGTCCACCAACTCCAACCTGTCTGTTCTGTGGGCCCAGAGGGCCTACAAAACACAGGAAAATGAAGAGAATCTCGTTGTTTTACAACGAGAGTAAGGGAATATTTTCCCACTACGTAGACAGACAGCAACCTCAAAGGAATCTTTCCCTTTCTCTCTCTTAGAAACGAATAGACCTGAGGATCTGAAGGTGTGTTATACAAGTGGTCTGGAGCCTCTTCCAGGCCAACGCTCTCAATCTGTCTCATGGACAACATCAAAGAGAGAAGAATCAGCCCTGAAGCTCAAATTATGTGTTCCTGACGTGACCGCAGAACAAAGACAAGACTGAACAGATCTCAGCCATGTCATTAGGTGCTCATCTCTCTCTAAATGGGTTTGGCTGTAGTGTCTGCCTTCATTAGTCTTTCTATGCATGTTCTTATCTACATTTTTCTCCTCCCTCTAAAAAAAAAAAAAAACGCCATGATTCATGCAGAGTATCTTCCAGCTTCTTTCCATCCCAAAACAGTCTCTTTCTTAATTACTAATCGAAACTATCCTATTATTTTAGTCTTAATCAAAGTTCTAACCAGTTTACAGCCTCCAAAAAATTACTTTTACTATGTTTTGTTATGATAACAATGGGAAAGAATGAATTTTATGTTCAGTGTAAAAAAAGTGTAAAACCTTATACAAGTAGTTTTGTTGCTTAACTCTAAATATGTAGTGTTTTAAATAAAATACAAAATGGAATTAGTTAAGTTGTTAAATTAATTTATTTTTATTTAATTGCAATTAATTAAATTAATATTGCATCCTGGACCAACACTTTAATTTTGTTCATCATGACAACCTTCCCAGAAACCCATGTGAATCCATGTCTTAAAAACAAGACATTTAGTCATTTGAAAAGTCAATTTAGCCATTCATCAAATAAAGGTGATCATAAAGCAGGCATTTCAAACTTCTAGAGGCCACTAGAACTGATGTTTTCTTCCCGGGGACAGCTGACCACTCAAATGCAAGAGTTTTTACAACCACAATATTTTACAAGTAATGAGGCAATGACACATTTATAGTTATTCATGCATGAACAGACCTCAGAGTTTCGGGCTTGTATTTTCCTCATTCCTTGCATACTGTTCTGCATTTAGTGGATTAATGACACCTGATATAGTGTTCCTTGAGAACAGTTTATTCACTGTTTATATAGTGCATTTAGATTTCACTGAGTGAACATTTAGCCTTATAATTTGCCCACTCAGATGATTGCCTTCAGATCAGAGTGATAGTAATGTTACTAGGCCTAGTGGCTGATTCCATCTGATTTGAGGGATTGGCCAAAGTATTGCAAATCTAGCATCGTCCAAGAGAAAGAAAACAAGTTTTCGCTAAGCTGTCTGTGTGGGGTGGACTCATGCAATGCTCTGTGCTTGTGTTTGTGGGTAAGTAAGTGTTATGTCTGTTTGAGCTGAACAGCAGAGTCACCTTCAGTGCTCTGAAAAGTTTTAGCCTACAGCAGTGATTCTCAGATCAACCTCCCAACATGCATTTCTGGGAAGGCAGATAAGATTCATAATTCGGCTGTCCATGAATCAGTGACCACAGCAGAGCAAACTGCTGAAAGAATACAGAGACCACCAAAGCAAATCAACAGAGACGGAACAAGAGTTATCAAACAGCATAGGTCTGAGAGAGTGCGAGCGAGGTAAAAAGAGGGCAAATCAATGCACTGCAAACTAAACAGTCAATAAAAATAATGAATTTCAGCTACTGATGAACTTGCATAACCTGTCAAGAACAAGCCTGTAATTTAGCTTTTCTATGACAATTCTATAAACAAACACTCAATGAAAAAAATTGTTAAAATAGATTTAATTTTCTTAAAACAAACAAATAATTCATAATCTCAGTGTATGTTTTTGTGACCTTAACATCAAAAGAACAATCATTAAATCATGCATGCGTGAAGATGCTGACATAACCAAGTAATGGTCAGAAATGAGTATGTATGAGCCGTCTGATCAGTGACTACAGCATGTATGACACTGTTTTGCACACTAGTGCTGCTATGCAGGGCTCGCGTGTGAAAGGTTCCCCTCACTGGAGCGCTGCCATTGCTCGAAGCACAATTCTGCCTTATTCACCTGTTGAGTCAGCCAGTCACACATAATCTCTGATTTCACCTCACGCTGCCACCAGACAAAAGACAAACAAAGAAACAGACAAAGAGAGAGTGAACGAGTCACCACAAAAGCAAGCAAGCGTTTATAGTAAGAGTGACAAAGGTAGAGAGAACAGAAATCTGGATATAGTTAGCAGAATAATCACAGCATAACTCTTCAACATGGTTGCATAACGCCTTTAACTGTTCTCCTACCCGCACACGTGCCCCGGCCGTACAAACAGTTTGCCTAAACACTTCAGCATCTGTCCGCACAGTAGCACACTGCGAAGTGTAAACTACAGCAGAAGAGCCTGTTATCTAACCGCTCCTCAGAGCTCCTACCAAAACAATGTCCTCCCGGCTCTCTGGCTCTACAATAACACGACTGAGACCTTCCCAACAACCTTCAGATGCAAACGCAGCAGCCAAAACAGTCTACAAGGCCACACTTTACCATCTGTGCCATTCTGGAGGAAAACATATTTGTGAAGACCTTTGGCATGTCAATATGTCATGTGAGGCTTCAGGCTTTTAAAATGTCACCTGAAAAACATTTTAAAGCTGTTCTAAACAGAGCAGTTCATTTAATACTCACTCACTTTTGTCATTTTGAACAGGTGTTATTTATTTTTTAATTACTCAAGTTGTAAATAAAGATGTACAACATAATATTAATTGAATCTTTCTAGCAGTGTTTATTTATTGACACGTTTGTATCTTTTAGAAGCATACAATGGTTTCATGATTCATGTTTGAGGGGGGTTTTGTTATGAAATGTTCACAAACATGGAGGTTTCTTTAAGGAATGCGTTTATTCAACGAATTTACTTTCATTTTCTATCCATCGGGGAGTGTGTATAATATCCTGAATATGTAATATTCTCAGTGTTTTTTTTAAGATTATTACCAAAACTTTGTTTTATTTGTTTTCTTTTATGTTCCTGTATCAAAATCAAATTCAGTAACTAGTACTTCTAATTAGTACAGAAAAAAAGTTCAAGAATTATATTTTAAAGTAAATACATTTTTTCAGCTGTACCCAAAATGATTTTTACGACTTTAAGTCACTGATTAGAAAACTTATCTTCTAACTTTCTTTATACTTTAAAATTTGTACATTTAATCCCGTTACTTGTGAAATGAGTAATTTCTGAGTGAAAATTGTATCTACGCCATTTTCATATTTATTTTAGAACATACTATATTAACAAGTCTTTAAATAACTGATACCAGAGTCATTTATTTCTCCTTTTGGCCAAGCAATAAAATAAAAGGATTATTTTTTCTACGCAGAAATATAGCCATTACATTTGATTACACTCTAGTATTATAACAGTCGCATATCTACCGCTGGTTTCCTTCCAACAGAGTAAACACGCACTCACTTTTGACTTTTGAATTATGTAAGTTAGAGACAGCAACCGCCTGTTAACTGCTTTTCTGTATCTAGTATAGTTATCTAGTATATAAAAAGGTGTATTTCATCCTTTTTTAGCACCCATAACTACATGCCAGACACAAACTGTTATTGTTTGATGTGTAAAATATCCAGAAATGCAGCAGACGATGGAGCCGTTCTCTCAAAACTCTTAAATTAGTGGGCCTTATTCACCAAATATTCCTTTTTGGTAGATTTGAAATTACGAGTTAAAGAGGTCTGTGGTTAACATTATTTGAAGAGATTGTCAAGCTGCTGTGTTTTTTAATAAGAAGCCAGATGCTATATATGGACTACGGATTCATCAAGCACATAACTTCACATTTTCTGGTAGTTTCTTTTTTAGTAATCTGCATTTTTTGAAGCATGCAATGGTTTCATAATTCACTTTCGAGAGATTTATGTTGTGACATGTTGACAAAACATGGAGGTCAACTCAAAGTAACGTGAACAGCAGACCTTGTTTTACTTAAATAGAAAATCACCAAGTGTTGTTTTAGTATTATATTTATTAATAGCGTTTTGTATTTTAAAAACTTGTTACATAACACTTTTGACACTCAAAGTGCCTAACATTTGATACGTCCCTAAACGTTTAGTATAGGGACCTACTATAACACTATGGGCCGGTTTCCCGGATAGGAATTAGATTAAGCCAGGACTTTGCTAGTTTTGGACATTTAAGAATTTTTAGAAACATGTCTTACAAAAATGCATTATGTGTGAGTATTTTAAGACCAAACCATTTACTTTAATCTAGGACTAGTCTTAAACCCTGCCCTTATATGTCTATCTAGCCAATATGTTAATAATAGTTAATAAAGACCATATTCTGCATGACCATATACATTCCCAATCCTATCTAATACCTAAATGTAACAACTGCCTTATGAATTATTAATAAGCAGCAAATTAGGAGTTTGAAGCAAAATTGTTAGGTTATGGTTTGTTAATGGAAAGAATTGGACTTTAAAATAACGTTGAACATTAAATGACATGCTTTTGCCATTTTATGACATTGTTTTACAATATTCCTGTACAGCTTTATTTATTTATTTAGCGATTGGTACTTCAGCTTTTTTTGCAGTTAGTTGTTAATGCAACATTTTTAAAGTTTTTAACATTTATATTTTACTTAGACCGGTTCCATCATAACAGAAGTCCTCTTGGACAAAACTTGCAGTCATACTCAAACAGCAGTGGCCTTAAAAGATATATTCCCACCTGTAAGGTTAGCCAGGTGTAATTTCATCCGAAGGGACTTTTGGCCTGCGTGCAAAGAGGTCTTTGCTCCCCATTGCAGAGAATAGACCCGGAGATGCTGTGACCTGATTTCTGTGCTCTCAGTTTCAAGTGCGATTGCTCAACTTCAGGGCTGTTTGTGCGCCAAAGTGACCTCGATGTCTTCACAATGTAACATCTGCAGGATCTCACAAACACCTTGTAAACAACCTTATTCTGTCAACACAGCTTTGTGGGGATCTGATAATTTCAGTCAGGAAATTTAGATGAAAGAAGGCCGCTGCTGAAGTTCAAAAACAATTTCGGAGGAATATACCATGAGACCGTGAAGTCAAAGTACATACGGTGAAACGTGGGCTAGTTACAAAGAAGTTGTGCTGTTTAAAAAAAGATTATCTCCTCTTTGGAAGGGAACGAAAACAAATGTAATCTAAAACCAACCAGAGGACGTACCAGCAAAATTTAACTTTCCATTTATAGTGGCCACAAACCCAAAATAGATGTTTGCCTGTCCTGATTACATCTGAACAGATTTACTTCTCTTTACTAATGCATGTCCAAATTAATGTTTAGACTGGAGCCAAATTAGCTAGCTGGCTGGAAGCAGGGGAAATAATTTAGTCTATGAATACCAGTTGGGATCAGGGATTACTAGTGATAAAATGTGCATGTATGATGTTTTAAATAAACATGTCTGCTAAATGGCATGAATGTAGGTGACCCCAAAAATCTGGAGGCTTGTACAAGGCTCTTAACCCCATTTTGAGTTGGGAAACTAGCTGTAAACAGCATATGGAAGAACACTTTTGTGCCTAACTTATGATAAACCAAACAGACCTACTTCAGATAACACTCTGTCTTTCTGTTGCTTCTCCTTGCTCAATGAAGTAAACACACTGAACAATGCATCAGTCTTTGACTTATCAGAGTTTCAGTTTCTCAAGTTTAAACAGACACACAAACAATTGATCCTCCCACTGTCCTTGATGGGTGCAACGCTTTGCCCTGCGCTGGTGGATTAAAAACAATAACAGCGGTGCCATGGACACCGAACCAACAGTTCCATCCTTCATGACTCATGGCATTTTTAAAATGTCCCTTCATTAGTAATTCATTGCAAGACCTCGCTGCAGGTACTGATAAGACGACAATTGTATGACAAAATGATATTGAAAGACTCATCCCTAGATACCAGAATTATGTTTTCTCATTTCAGTAGATTAAGTTAAGGCCAAAAGAAGAGACTTTTTTAAAACTTAAACTCTATGCTTTCTATCACAATGGCTATTAGAGGCCTCTAAGTAGAACTAAAGTAAATTTAACCTCTTTGACTTCAAACAAATCATTAGCCTTAATTTGATTGCAGTCCATATTTTCATTCATGTGCTTTTTAAATTCTAAACAGCTAGAATGTTAATTAGAATATATGAGTTCTTAGTATTAACTTGAATATTGGTATCAGTTTTGTTAATGTTAACTACAGTTAAAAACACTGTATTAATTTGAAAAGCTGAAATACAATATAAATGTTACATGAACATTATAAATGTCGTCTTAGAAAAATGAGAAAACTAGAAAAATTTGTACTTCAATTACTGAATTAAAAATAAATACTGGGGGAAAAAAAGCAAAAATTGTTAAAATGGCAACTACAAAAATTTAATAAAGCAAAATTTTAACAAATAACAGCATTCAGATAATAATAAAAATCATAAAATTATTATTATTATCATCATACCTTAATCTAACATGCATTGCAAACCGTTATGCATTTGTTATAAAAATGAATGTACTTTGAGTAAAAATGTTAAAATACACTCATTCTCTATAAAGAGTGGGATAATCAATATACTTAAACTGCTTAAAAAAGGTTAAGTTATTTTCAGTGTTCACTTAATCTTTCTCTTCTTCGGCTTGCTCCCTTTTTTATCAGGGGTCTTAAGAGTCACTTATGGGGGAATGAAGAAATAACCCCTGAAATGACCAGTCAGCAACATGTTTAACCCCAGGTCATTCCAGGTGGATGTTTATTTGTAATCAGTCTTTTCTAGGTTAACTTGCTCCTGTGAACCCTGCATTAGCATCGCATTCATCAGCATTTAAGTCTGATAGAATATGTACACTTTCTGCTTAACTTCTTAAAACTGGTTCAGCAAGACAGCAGTTTCTCTGCTAGCATCCTGGGTGTGGAAGCACACAAAAACCTGACAAAAACAAACCATTTTTCATCTTTTTATCTTACCAGCATACCATCTCCTTTAGCTAAAAACAAGACCTCAAGGCTGAAGTAACACAAACAATCAGGCAGTCAAGCACAGATAATTATCATCATTACTACAGCAGAAGGCGGAATTAATGTAGTTTTAAAGATCAGTCTCAACAATCAGGCAGTCAGGTGCAGATCACTATCATTACTATGACAATGGAGGGATGAGTAATCTAGATTTTAAGATCTAGGCGATAGAGAGCACTGTATTCCCCGTGATGGGGGAGTTTAACAGCTCAAGTCATTCACACACGTCTGGATCCAGCTGCTACAGTAACAGCTGGTGAGTGCATTACTGCCATCTCAGACACAACAAGCCTCTCAAAGCGAGGAGCACAGGAAGCCCTTGATTAAAGAACTTCCTGTCTCACTGCCTGGAGCATGAGGGAGCATTGTGGCATTTGCGGTGTCGTTTCTCTTCAAGTGAGAGAGTATATCAGCAGATTAACTTCCTGATGTAGTTTATTAGAGCAATATGAAACCGGTTCTGCTTAGACTACATAGAAGCAATGATGTAGAAACACTGCAGGGCTGGAAGGGAACAGCATAAAAGGACTCAAATATCAGGTTTTTTAAACTTGGTTCACAAAGCAGGGTTATTATATATGAAAACTAAGAAGAATACTATTAGTAAAATAAAATCTAAATTAAAAATTCAATTCAATTAAAAATAAATTAAATTCAATACAACTCAATTAAATAGACATCACATGACATAATAAGCATAGTCATGTCAGAGAGCACGTCTCATATTTTTATGAGATGCCAATAGGGTTACTCATATTGATAACAGAGATGGCATTAGATAAATTAAACAGTGCACCACATTACTATGAGTGTACAGCCAGACCAGTCCATTTATATATATTTTTTTAAATTAAACTGCTATTGTGTGTCTGGGTCTGTTATGCATCTTTGGTTCAGTAAGAACAATTAGGAAATGTCATGTCAATTCTTTTGCAATACAATATGAAAACAATATGTGCATTGTGCTAATTTTTGATTCAAGTACTAATGCCACCTAATATAAAGTGGTTGAGTTAGCGCTAGTAGAATAAGTATTGTATTTGCAAAGTTAATTAGTAATGTTTGTTGTGTGGCCATCAAAATAATGTATTTTCCAAAAATCATAAACAGTGTATTATCTTCTGGTAATACTCCCAACTTCCTTTTTAGATTTGCAGGTAAACTTTGGCCATGTTTTATTGGTTTTATTGAAAACCAATTGAAATTTTGCATCACAAACTATAATAACCTTGGTGCAAACACAGGGACAATAAAAATTCATTTAAACTGATGTGGAAAAAGCCGTGCAAGTTCAAAAGCAGGAATACTCTGAACACCATTCCACAATGGGAATCTAAAAGGCGCCTGAAAGCATATAAATGTCAGATCATAATGTGCTGTTCAAGGCGTTGAACTGTGGCCAACATCATCCTTGTGTTCTTGACTGTACAAGAAGCAGAGCGTCTGGGGAGTCTCGGTCTACTTTTATAGTTTGTCTGTTTTATGTTTTGAGTCACTGTCAGAACGGCAACAGATGTTCTTGAAGCAAAAGTGACTCAAAAACGATATCATAATGTCTGCCAGGCCGGAAACTTCTGTCATCGTTTTTACAAAGAGGAATCGCTGGTGTGATTAAGACTCTTCCCTGTCACTCTCTCTATCCTTTCACCATCTCACGATATTGTGTCTCACTCAATCCCACCAATGATAACATCATAGATAAACAATATTAAAGCAATAGTTCACTCAAAAATGAAAATTCTGTCATGATTTACTCACCCTTGAGTAGTTTCTTTGTTCTGCCGAACACAAAGGAAGATATTTTGAAGAGTTTGTAACCAGGCTGTTTTGGGACACCATTTGGGTCATTTTTCAAAAATATCTTCTTGATTCATGATTTAATTTTTGAGTGAACTATTGATTTAACATATTTGGGCACTTAAAACATAAGTTTCATCTTGTTCGGTATTTTACTTTATCTTGGGTAAACATATTGTGTGTATATTTATAGGATAAAACAAACATTTCCGTATCAGAAG
>JAUMHI010000037.1:5379209-5411641 GCA_032359435.1 Enteromius unitaeniatus | reverse complement strand
TCTCATAAATATTTCATGAGGTGAGTACTGAGGCTATTCTGATTGGTTGTCCGATCTCTTTTCAAAATCTGCTGATTTAAAAAGAACTAAGGGTATACCAACAAAACCCCGAAGAGACAAAAGCCGGTCGATTCATTGTAAGCCTCAATATTGACAATACGTGTTTATGCTATTTGAGGGAATGCCTTGTTTTTAGGAACCGGACTGCCCGGTCATTGATTACTACTACTTACCAGTGCTTTCCAGGACTCAAACACGGTTAAATAATAAATGTTACCCCGCAGGAACAAAACTCAGTGTACCAATGCACAACAGAGAAAGAGACAAATGTTATTGATGTATTGAAATGGTCTCATAATGCATATGAGGTCACATTGGTATATTTAGACATGCATTACATGAGTGCCATAGGCCTAATTCTAGCCATCTGGTACAGCTGTTCCAATTAAGCATGTCATCGTAGGTGAATCAGAAATATACTAATCCTTAACCAATCCCAGCTCTACACCCGAACAGGGATTCTACCCCCAAAAAAAAAGAGGAGAAAACCCAACTCAGGGAAAGGATCTTTTATATTTAGATTCTCTCCATAACACGTGGGTGACTGAGAGACGTGCACTTTATCCGTTTTGACAGTTTCGCTGTCATGACATCATAGGTTGTTCTCAGCCGGTCCGGCAGCCGACAGAATGCACCAATGGATTTTCACTCCTACTTTGTACCCCGTTCTCTCTATTTACTATCACTTAATCTTTCTGCTGTCTGGCAAACAACAATGAGTCATTTTTGTCTGTATTTTCGCACATACCGCTGGGGCCGGCAGACCTGTGAAGCACTTTGTTCAAGGTTTAACCCTCATCATTGAGTGTTCAGAAAGATATAGCAAACAATAGAACTAGTGAGATATTACAGCTGTGTCAATTCTAATCTAAAGAGACAAAATGTTTGATCGTGAACTTATCTTTTGGACATGATGTCAGATACTACACTTATATATACAAAAGTTTACTGTTTTCCAACCTGCCTCTCCTGTTTGCAGTATAAACCAGATTTACAAGACCAAAGCAGCAAACATTAGTCAAAGTTTGTGTTTTGCATTTCCTTTAACTGTTTTACCTTCATACAACTCCCTGAAGTCTCCAGGTAAAATAAACACTAGTGAAAGTAAAACGTCAGTTCATTTTACTACAAATCAATACGGTTATCAATTAACATAGACTTGTTAATTTACATGGTTTCTGGAACAATAATATGTTATGATTCGTAAAATAACACATTTTGACAAATCCAGGTCTGTATGTATGCCTTTTCTAATATTGTAAACTTGCTCAGCAGCTCACCTGGTAAAAAGATTTGCTGTAGTTTTGCAGCTGGATGCCAGTAACTTACTGTAAATATAGCATAAAAGCATAAAACAATTACCAGTGTAAATAAACCCAAAGCTATATTCAAAACATCAGATGTTTTTTCGTCTGAAATGTTTTACTACAATAAAGTATAACATGTAACTGTCCTAAAAGGTAGACAAGAGGATTACCCTTGTTTACACAACATTTGACAGGCCTCAACATGAAATGTAAGACTTTTTAATTGCTGTGTGTAGCTAGCTCAAGTGAAAGGAAGTGGACTAATAGACAAGGACAAGGCACAGCAGACAGCCTGATCCTCTTCCACATTTCATGTTCAACTTGATTACTGAGTGGCGATTAGATATAAAGAACCTGGAGGAAGGGAACAGGGTAACCCAACAGTTTGTTACATCCTGTTCATTGCCACAGGACAGAAGTGATAAAGTCAGCATTGCAAAGTAACTAACTACAGTTACCAAAGCTACTACAGTTTTCAACAGCTCACCAGTTTATCAATAGTCTTTATAAAATGTGTATCTTTTCCAGTTAATAAATAACCTGTGCTAAAACACCATATCTTTAACTCATTGAAAAGTCAGATTCATTTTAATGCATCAGAATGTCAGGAGAGTTTAAAAAGAAAAAAAAGCCACAAAGAGAGCACGAAATGGCACAAACATTTAATTTTTTTCCCCTTAAATCACAAAATATGCTTTTGATCCATTAATTTATCAGTGGAAGAATGCTCTTACTTATTCGATTTTAAAGTTGCAAATTCTTTCTAATAGTGATACATTTTAAAGTGTATTGCTTCTTTTCAAAGTAGTCTACATTGTGTTCGTTTTTCAAGAGTTGAAAAAGTAGCTTGGCAAGCTAAAATAACTTCCCCCACTAAACTGTGGTTTACAGCAAATGCAGGCTTACACACTCAAACACACACACCACTGGCACATAATCACACTAAAATCCCTACAGCTCCCAGGAGAAGTCTTGGGAAACACACATGCTCACACACACAAAGCAGTCATTTACATTTATCGAAATCTCCCATGCAAACTGATTGTATTTGTGGTGGGACAGGACTTCCCTAGCAGCGCTCACATCACACGTGTCTTTTGGTCACATGTGTTACTCACTTAAACACACTGCAGTTACATGGATCAAGGCTTATGTTTGGCCCGGTCACCACTATCATCAGTAACTCAATACCGCTGCTGGTCTGCAAATGGAAAACACACATGCCAGTCTTCTGAATGTTTGCCTTTCATCTTTTGTGTGCGTTTTGGATGGGTTGTTATTCGTTTGGGTTGTGTGCAAAGGTTTTCGTTTCATATTAGCGCATGCTTTCTGTAAATAAATTTGCACACTTGATTTTCACACAAATTTTACACATTTTTATTTGTGTGTATGTGTGTTTTTAAAAGCTGTTAGAGACTCATGTAATCTTCACAAAGTAATGGAAGACCTACTTGACAATAACGTGTGAAAATTAATTGCTAAGACAAAAAAATAAAAATAAATAAATCTAATACATAAGGTATGGCTTCAAACCACTGGATGACATTCACGCACACACACACCAAAAGGGTTTAAGCCTGATTTGCTGCAGTCACACTCACAAGAGTGATGTCATTCACGTGTGGTGTGTGTGTTTGCTGGAACAAAGCCTCTTTTGTGCCGCTGCAAACACTCGCTTTTACAGAGATCACGCGAGAAGCAACCTAAAACAAGATGTTTTCATATCAGAACTGAATTTATGGTTGCATAATGTGTAACTCGTGTTGTTAAAAAGATAAGTGAGTGTGTACTATATGCATGTTTTAAATTACCTCTAAATGTACAAAGTTTCTGTGTTCCCTATAGTTTCTCTGCATCAATTGTATTCCATTCTGCTATGACTTTCTTCAATAAACATAATATCTACAACAATACAAGCTCAATTGGAGTCAGTATTAACATCTAAATTATAAATATGCATAATTAGCATTACAATAAGAGCAGTAGAATTAAAATTAAACATAATAAAATAAAGCATCTGTATAATGTATAATAATAATAATAATAAATATATACCCATTATAATAAATTAGTATTTTTGTTATTAATAGTAGTAATATATATATATATTGTAATAATATATTAATGATTTATGTATTAATAATATATTAAATAGGCCCTAAAGACCCCTTTTTATTATTAAAAAGTCATGGCATTACTGTAATAACAAAGGTTTTTTATTTTCTCCAATATTAGTCAAATTCCTTTTGCAGAATTCACAGTCAGCAATCATGATTAATTACTAGTGATGTCAAATGACAATTTAGTGTAGTTAATAGTGCTGTCAAATGATATTATTGAATAAAAAAAAATAAATAAAATAAAATTATATATATATATATATATATATATGAACACACTTTATCCCCTGTGCTGTTACCGCCTGCAAACTTAACTTCTCACAGTGCGATCTTTGACCCCCCAATCACAATAAACAGCAAATGTGATATAGTTTATTGTTATCACCATAACAGAGCAACACTTGATCATTATAGTGTACTCAGTGTTACGTGCCATCAAGCACAGTGACAAAAACTCGATGTGCCCTTGTATTTATGTTAACATTGATGCATTACATGTAGTGTTTGGTTCTGAAAGTCACTTCAGATAAGTGCCGACATAACACTGCAGAACAACCAGTCAAAGCACATTTATCAGGACTCATGTACACAAACCCTGAAAGACAAAGACCTACCGGACGACTGCGAGTGACTCTTAATGCTCACTAGAGCTTGATTCAATTATGATCCAAGACTCGTGAGAAGAGAAATTAGATTTAAATGTTTCATGCTTTAGTAAACAGATGAGTACATGAGGTTGGACTCCAAGAGAGAGTGTGCATTACCTTGTGAGGCCTCTAGAAGAAATAAGTCACGTCAGAATTGTTGTGGCTTCGGCAGACCAAGACAAAGGTGGCGTCACTGTATGAGAATGTCTGCGAGTTTGTGTATGCGTGTCAAAGTGGGTAAATGAAGAAGACATAATCCAGGCTCCATTACATGCTCATTTAACTTAACCTGAAATCGGTCTGGGCGTCACTTCAGCTGTTCGATAAAGAGAATAAAAGATATTTTACATGAGTTTTTTTTTTCAGTCATACTGCATTGGCCAAATGCAAACCCAGGGTGTTCAGGGCGATGGGGAATGCACAATAGATTCATCTTAAAGGGACAGTGACAAAAATAAGTTATTTTTGAGAATTTTCATTTTTGGATGTACTGTCCCTTTAATTAAGAAACTGCTTGCTGAGTTACACTGATTTTGTTAACCTGAGTTTCTCCTCAAACAGAAAGCTTCAACCAGTTTTGAACGGATTGTTTTTATTATTAATTATTTAGATAATTATTTGTTTCATAAGTTATTACCAGCAGATCAGTCAACATAGTCAGGAAAGAATAAAATTTGTGTGATTTGATATATGTCACAATGTAAGATACAGAAAAGGCAACTTTAAAGCGTCATAATCTAGAGAAGAACATTGACGTCAATTGTCCTTGTGGGGTCAAAGTACAGCAGAATAGCCATTATCTCTTTCCTGAAATGTCATCATTGCAGTACCAAAACAATCTCCAGCATTTTACACTGAGATCATATTTATTTACTGACTGAGTGTTCATTAACTCAAGGAGCACGACACATTCACACCTCCAAGCCCACAGTAGCCCAAAGACATCTACTAAACATCAGCCATACAGATCCAGGTACCTAAAACCATAAATGTCATACAGACACTCATATCATGACCGCTGGGTCAAAAAGCACTTTTCACGAGTGCCACGGTATTTGCAAATAAAAGATTTTTATAGTTATGTTATTTCAAAAAGATGATGTATTTTATAGCTCTGGGTTGAGCAAAGCTATACCTGAGGCTCAGAAAGTTCATATCATGCCTGTACCTGCATGTAAAAGAAGGTTAAAAGGTTAATTGTGCTGAAAGGGAAGGAAGAGACAGAAATGCTTCACTTAATAAATTAGGGCTAATCTGCAGCTAAATAATTTATGGTTTTACACCAAGAAAAATCATACATGCACAAAGAGAAAAAAAAAAAAAAAGCATAAAAGCATAAATGAATGGCAAAATGGAAGCACAAATAAAAGCATAAATCAATGCCAAAATAAAACAAAATAAAGAAAAGCATGAATGCACAAACAAATGCATACATAAGTAGTAGCTTATTAAAATTAATAAAAATAAATAAACGCCAGCACAGCTTACGCACAACGAGCCATTGTAAAGTCTTGGTTGAACTTTTTTCCAGCAGGAGCCATAATCATGTGATTGGAAAAGATAGATATAGAAATATAGTGTTTTTTGTAATATGGGATAGTAATAGCACTGTACAACCAGCTGTGAGAGCCTTAGGAGCTATAAATGCAGTAGCTCCAGTGATAATGTCACATGATGGCAGACTATTTGCTTTTGGCCTAATAGAGCTGCGCTGTTAACTATACATGGACACGTCCTGTGACATCTCAGAGGAGAGTGCTTAGGCTTGGGGGTGAGAATACATAGCTACTTAATACCAAACTAATCTACAACCTACTTGATACCAAACAGAGGATGACGAGAACAAATGGGTGGGATCTGAACAAATGTATCGCCATCTTATTATGGTAGATGCATGCTAAATGCATGAACAGTGCGTGAGATAGACTCTGCATTCTTATTTAGGTATGATATCGTGTTGCTGTCACTTGCCTTTTTAGGGTTGCGTGTCGCTCTCCACAAGCTCGCTCATTGTTATGTCTGGTCATGTTAACCCAAAAGGAACACCTTCTTCCCTCCCTCGAGTGTCTGGAGTCTAAGCAGAGATGAAAGAGACAGAGAGAAGGTTTTTAAATGTTAAACTCATAAAATCTAAGCTCCTCTGAGCACCAAACACATGAGCCGCTGGTCAAAAGCTAACCGGGCGTCCTGACTGATTTTAAACACAGCCAGAGTGCTTCTGCGGCCCTCATCAAGCACAAAGCCACCCATGAAGGATGGTTTGTTTTCATGGTGCTTTTAAAACACGGCCAATAGAATAGTTTTTTTGTTTTCTTTACCTGCTTCTGGTCATGAAATAGAGGCCAAACTAATCATTGTCATACATTTGTCTAATCATAATGTAATACATTTGTATTTATAATATTTGTATGAAATGAGGCCTCTAACACAAGCTTGCTCTATTTTTCTATTCTCTCTGTAGTCTTTTTATTACATAGTTGGAAAAAAAACAACAACAAAAAAACCTTGCTATGTGTACTACATTAAGCTAACTGAGACTTGCAATAGCATTTGCATACCATTGCTTTTTTGACTGCTTCCATTGTCCTTATTTGTAAGTCGCTTAGGATAAAAGCTTAATGACTAAAAGTAAACCTAATAAAACCAACTGTACACAAGAAAAAAAAACTAACAACACTAAACTAAAATATTTTTTCATTTAAAAAATAAAATTAGAAATAAAATATTTGCAAATAAATACCAAATAATTTGTAGTTATAATAAAGATACAAGAATTTCGTCTTTACAATTTTAGAATCAGTTAATCTGTATAAATAAATTGGTGTAATGTTAGAGAAAATACGCTTCTAGTAATACATTACCTATAATACATTTACTTGAAGCAAATTGATTTGTATTCTAAGATAAAATTGTAAAAATTGTAAAATTTTAAATAAAATCATTAAATAAATGACAAACTAATGCAATTTGTATATGAAACAATACAATTTTATTTTATTTGATAGTAAATAATTTTAGTCAATTGTCTAGCATTAGATAATGTTGCTATGTTATAAAATACATTTATTTATTCAATTAAATATTATTTATTGAAGTTTTATTAATAAAAGTTGTAAAATTAGGTGCATTATAGATATAAAAAAAACTTCCTAAGACGATAAAATAAAATTTTGGGAAATGCTGTATTTTACAGTTGCTTATTAGCATGCATATTGCTAGGAACATATTATTGCATATTGCTATTAAGCACCTTATTCAACATCCCTAATCCTACCGAATACTTAAACTTAACTACCTTACTGACTATTAATTATCAGCACATTAAGAATTTATTGAGGGAAAAGTCATAGTTAACAAGTGTTACCAAATTTTGTGATTTAAATAATAATATATCATTAGCCCCCTGCAAATGATCAGATGTCCTGTGTTCAGCAGTTCTAACCAAACGCAAACTCAAGCACTTCATGGAAAATTCAACCTGACCCTGGAGAGTCCCTTTTTTGTAACTCACTGTAAAAACCTAAAGTTTTTGAGTTCCAAAACACAATGCTTGTTAAATATGACTTGTGATACATCACAATGTATCTGGTAAGAACACAGTTTGTTGTTTTGTTAATTTTTAGAGCCCATAACCATATTTACAAATCTAGGTCACATAAAAATCCCTTGCCAGATGAAATTATAAACTTGCTGACTCTAAATTAAATAAACTCAACCCCAGCACTATTTCTCTATCCTGTTTTCTCACACTCCTCTATCTGTAAGAGGGAGTCTCCTCATAGGCTTGCAGAAGCTGTTACATGGGGAGTAACCTGTGGGCTGGGATCGCTCACCACAAGGTTCATTTGTTAAAAGCATGAGCCGACGAAGTCTTTGATGGGTATTCATGAGGATAGGCTGGTCCCTCTGCAACCCATCTGTCATGGTCACTATTAACACTTCATCGGTGTCCATTGCCCTCGTTCTTTCACTCCCTCATTCGATTTTTCCCTCAACTGAGCCGTTTCCTCAGGAAAGGAGGGGCGAGGAGGGCTTTCTTTTCCTGACACATGTTAATGAGACTATATGAGGCCCAGGACTCTTCTTGGATTTCACGGTTCCAGACAGAACCAGCACTGGCCAGACCAGTTTCTTTTAATACGCTAGAGACTGAGAAACAAGTCTAAAATGCATACATGTGTTTCTCACTCATTTTTTAGTAAATAAATACTAAGATTACTCAAAAGTCTAGAATCACTGTGATATTTATTTATTAATTTTTTTTACACTTTATTAAAGGGACCAATTCTCACTATTAACTGCTTGCTTATTAGCATGCCTATTATTAACATATTGGCTGTTTACTACAGCATGAATAAAGCACATTTTCTGCATGACCATATTCTTCATCACCAATCCTATACTCTCAGAAACAAAAAGGTACAAAAGCCATCACCAGGGTGGTACACTTATATGTACACATTAAAATACTAATATGCACTTTTTAGTTACCAAAATTAACCCTTAAGGTACAAGGAAAAAGTGTGGAGGAAAAACATGCACAACCAACTGAGCTGAAGGCAACCTGGGAAACCTGGGCTTCCATACCCCCTCAGCAGTGCCACAAACTGATCACCTCCATGCCATGGCGAATTGAGGCAGTAATTAAAGCAAAAGGAGCCTCTACCAAGTACTGAGTACATATACAGTAAATGAACATACTTTCCAGAAGGTCAACAATTCACTAAAAATGTTTTATTAATAGGTCTTATGAAGTATTCTAAATTGTTGAGATGAATTGTGAATGGGTGGGTGTTAGATATGAGCCTAAATCATCACAATTAAAAGAACCAAAGACTTAAACTACTTTAGTTTGTGTGAACTGAATTTATTTAATAGAGTTTCACATTTTAAAATGGAATTAGTGGAATAAAATAACTTTTCCACAACATTCTAATTTATTGAGATGCAAAATTAGTGTAAAAATAAAAGTGTTTTTTGATCATCCGTGTATGTTAACTTGATGTTTGGGACTCCCAAAAGCACATAAGCACCTTTCATAAAAATAATAAGCAGCACAACAAAAACTCTAAATTTGACCGCTTTTTGACCATTAACCCAGTGTTGCAATCAACATTTTACCCATTACTTCATTTGTGAAGTCAAGGTTGTGAACTCTTTCAATGATCTCTGATTTATATCAGACACCATTCAGAGTAATATGAGTGTTAAACAGTGCAATTACAAATCACAGAAGAACGAGGTTCCTCGGGCATAGCAGGGCCTACCAGACCTGTAAAACTGGAACTTATAGTTTGATCATATAACGTCATCCTCCGCTCCGCTAGGCTTAAGTGTAATTACCTGTCATCAAATGCCAAACTCTACTCGGCCTCGCTAAATCTCTCTCTATTACTCATAAGCCCTGCTCTAGTTTTTGATGGAAAGGGTGAAATGATGGAGAAAGGAAGAGGTTTGTGGCTTGAAGAGTGTATGTGTGTGTGCAAATGCAGTGCTTGTGATATTGAGCAAGTGTCTCCATCAGTCCACTTTTCTTATCAGATCAATACGCGTTAGATTACACCCTGGTCTTGCATCATAAACTGTTTATCTCTTGCTTATTATCATTCTATCTTAGCATTTAACTGTCAAACTTGGCGGCAATCTATTTGACTCCAAGCAAGTACAAATCATACGTCAGACACACTAATGAGAAAGACTTTGTGCCTAGGGACAAAAGGTGTCATCCCACGGTCACTGTGGCCACAGAGCAAAGTCAGTTTAAATAACAAGGTAGAGAAGCTCAGCTAAAGTCAAGCTAAAGACATTTTATAAAGTTATTGGTTATCTTGACACTTGCTACTTTAAATAGTCCCTGAGAATACTTAATTTGTGAAGTTCAATTTCTGAACTAACAAATCTCTGAGTTAGTTCTTTTCAGTGAATTGGTCAAATAAAAGTCAAAATTGGTTCACTATTCAGAATCGTTCAGACAATTCACTTGGAGTGATTTCTCACCCAGTAAAATACAGTGATGAAAAATAAATAAGTTGAATTAAGTGGCTGAAATTGTCCTGTAGCTTTAAATGAAACTACTTTTGCTAATAGGGAACATTTATTTGCTATTAACTACAACTCAAATTCCTCATTTGCTGCTTATGAATAGTTAGTAAGCTAGGCTAGTTGTTAGGTTTAGGTATTGGTTAGGATTAGGGATGTAAAATAAATTCAAGTAGAGTAAGGCAGTTATATATGCTTAATTACTAATAATAAGTGGCTAATGTTCCAGTAATGTGCATGCTAATAAGCAACTTGTTAAAGAGCCTAAAACAAAGTGTTACAGAGATAACAAAAACAACAAAAATACATAAAATTAATACAAATATTTAAAAACGTTAAAATGATTAAAATAAGGTTTATGATTATAATGCATACATGTGTTCATAAGTAAAACAATTTATATATTGTAAAGCAGTGGTCCTAACCAGATGCGAGTAAAATTTCGCCCCAACCTAATAGAACACTGTATTTTAAAACAAATGAAAACATGAAGTAAATTGCAATCAGGTTAGATTTTATTTTCTGAGTAGTGTGCTAGCTAAATTTGAGTAACTTACAAATAAAGTTACAAATAAAGGCCTATACCAGGGTTTCTCAAAATCATACACTGGAGGTCCAGTGCACGGCAGAGTTTAGCTCTAACCCTGATAAAACACACCTACCTATTATTTTCTAATGATCCTTAAGGCACTGATTAACATGCTCAGGTGTGTTTGATTAGGGTTAGAGCTAAACTCTGCAGTGCGTATTTTTAACTGCATTTTTATTTATTTTTTTGCAATTATTCAGGCTAAACTGCTGAAAACTATTGCTTGCTTCTTTGCAAGTGCTGGTCCTTTAGGAAATGCATAACTAGAGGTTCCCTCTCCATTAGCTTCTCTGCGATTTCACTTCATTCATCACAGCCACAGACACACAGCAGTAAAAAGCCCGCTCAGCTATTGTTGGCCTGATTCCTGCCCCCTGCAGCACAACAAGAACTGCTCATGGAAGAAACGACAATATCTGGCGGCCATCGATCCTGCTCTAGTTTGTAGGACATCGTGCTAACAGTAGGTGAAATGTGTTTCTAAGCGCTCCCAGCTGACTACTGTTTACTAGGCAGGAAACGGGAGATATGGGGTGAAACGAATGGAAAAATGGTCCAACAGCCTCCTGCTGTCATGGCCAATGCTAACGAGCATTGTGATCACGCCGGCATGGAATTCACACTCCAGGCTTTATTGCTCTTGGGCCGGACAAACACCTCAACAGAAAGGAAAAAAAGAGCCGATTAGCGCTGAATTTTGTTTTTAAAATGTCTTAAATCATAACATCATGAACAAGCATGCACGTGAGCATGCATGTTAAGTTCAGTACTGTGGGTACCGGGCTGCTTGGTTGGATTGGCGCTTTGCCTGAGTGCTGATCCCAGTTTGCTGCTGATGGTTGCAGTTTTTCCAGCGCTCTTTGTTTTCTTTAGCACTGTGTTCATTCGCTGTGCAAACAACACTAAAATGGCCCACTTTAATTACTCTTTATTTCCTTTGCTGCCACGCAAAACAGATGATTATGCCAATTTATAAGCACACACACTGAAACTTGCACACATGCGAGAATCTCTAAATAGACTTCCCATATAAAAAAGAAAATCAGAATGTAGCTCTCAGTTTTATCTACTGCATTGGGAGAGTAAATTGGGATTTTTGTTTTTCATTAAAAACTATCTGCTAGCGTAAGATTTCTCATCAAATAATGCCAAAACTAAATTACCCAGAACATCTATGTTTATTGTCGCTTAACTCATCCTGCAAGAATTTTAGGAGAACGATCTTAGACAAAGCCTGTCCATAACAATTTTGTCTACCGAGCTAGGAAAGCGAAATTACTGAGCAATAAATTGTTCCTGTGGGCTTGGTTTCTGCTTAAATTAAACAAGTTATAACAACAACACCCAAACCATAAAGCAGAGGTCACCAATTAGCAAACTGAGGTCTAGATCTAGAACCAAGATTGGTTTCACTCATAAATTAATGTAATTATACATTACATGTCTACACAGATGTAAGACTGTTTTTGCAATGTAAAGTCAACCAAAGCGCAAGCTGTAGTAATACTCTATGTAAGGAGCCATTTACAATTGTTTTTGCAGCAAAGACACAAATGACTATTTTTTTTCATATATCTTTATATCCAATTAACAATTAATTATTTAAAATTAAGAGAAAAATATCTTAACATTAATAATAATAATAATAATAAAAACAACAACTATTATTATTATTATTATTATTATTCACTAAATTAAGACTGAATATTAGATCAAAACAATAAGTCATCATTAAATGAACATTAAAATTAAGACCCAACATAAAAAAAAAAAAAAACTTAATATACTTAATAATAATAATAATAATAATATCATACATTAAAATTAATTGTTATTGTTATAAATATTAATATTTTTCATTATTTACAATAACTACTGTAATTATTATTATTTGGTTAAATTAAGTTTAATTAAATTAAAATTAAACTTTATTTTATTATTTATTAATACAAATTATAATAATTCTTATTCTTCATTAAATTAAGACTGAATATTAGATAAAAACATTAGTAATTAACAAATTACATAATTGTATTAGTAGTAATAGTAGTAGTATTTCAATAAAGACAATTGTTTCTTTAATTTTGTATTATTGATAACATCAACAATAAATAATTTTAATGTATAATAATTAAGACTTGTTAAGATTTGTATTTAAGACTATAAATAATAATAATAATAATAATAATAATAAAATAATAAAATCACAAATTAAAAGCATTCATTCATAGTTTCTGTCCTGATGTGAAGCGAGTCATCAGCTTCTCCAATGGGCACGAAAGACACGGAGGCGCAAGTATAATCGAAGGGAACTTTTAATGAATAATCCAGAGTGTTGGACAAAGCCTGACTGGGACGCACAACATACCGACACGAAACGTTAACAACCGACAAAACACAAGATAAAGGACATGGTTAAAAATACAAGATACAATCAGAGACAATGAGGAACACCTGGACACACACGGCTGGCAGGGAGTGAACACTACTGAACGGGGCGGAGTAATAAACGAGGGGCGACATGAGGATACAAGTAAACACAGAGCACATGGACAGAAAACATGCACAGAACATGCCTACAGCGTGATATAGCCTTCCCCCTAGGCGCGGCTTCTAGACACGCAGACGGCAACAACAGTCTTTAAGGGGAACGGTGGAGACGCCCACCTGGGCGGAACAGATGGAGGGGGACACCCTCCAGGGTGGAGCAGACGGCGGAGATGCCCACCTGGGACGATCAGACAGCAGAGACGCTCTCCAAGGCGGTGCAGAGGATTGAGATGCCCTCCAGGGCCGACCAGACAGCAGAGACACCTTCCAGGACCAACCAGACAGCAGAGATGCTCTCCAAAGCCGACTAGACAACAGGAACGCTCTCCAGGGTGGCACAGATGATTGGGACGCCCTCCGGGGCCGAACAGTCAGTGACGGAGCGGGTGGTGGTGAAGCCCACCTGGGTTCACCATGCAGTGACGATGCCCTCCTGGGACGAACAGTGACAACGCCCTCCTGGACTGCAGAAAAGAACACAGATTATTAACGGCCTCTTCGGCCAAGCTCTCACCTGCCTCCGGCTCGAGTTGAATGGTCCCAACAGTCAGAGCAGGTCCAGGAGAACACTCGGCGGCCTCTGGGTCTGGTTCAGAGCAAGGCGACAGTTCATTGATGGCATCCATGGCCGATTCAGGGCAAGGTGAGAGTCCAATGACCCCCATGGCTGGTGCGGAGTAGAGTGAACGCTCCTGAACCACCTGAATTGACTGACTCGGAGGTGGTGCAGCCACCAGTGGGACCTCCGAAGAATCTACGACCATAGTCGACTTCCCCCGGGGAATGTGCAGCCACTGGCGGGTCCTCCGAGACATTAATGTCACAAACGGGTTCAGGTAGTGAGGGCCAAAGCGAATCAGAGTCCAAGCAGGTCTCCGGTGAATCGGACCACGGGATGTCATAGTCAATGATGGACTCAGGAGGCTCAGGCCATGATAACTTGGGGCTCGGACCCGACAGAGGTTGACTGGACACCGTGTGGATTTCATACGACGCTACAGGCAATGGGACGGGTACCAACAGGGTACCTCCTTCGCCCACTGTCTCTGCCTTCACTATTCCTGATTACCGGTGTTCCATCCTGTTTGCCCTGACTCTGTGTGTAATAAAACAGTTTTTGCATTTGAACCCGCACGCCTCCTCCACTCATTTGTGACAGTTTCATTATTCCTAAACAAAATTTAACATAAAACAACATTCATTATTTGAATGTTAATTTAATGATAAATATTGTTTTAATAAAGACCTAATTTTACATATTGTATTAATCCTAATTAAATTCTTATTGGGACTAAATAAATTGTATATATCTACACACTGAACGCCCATGGCAGCACTCTGGTTGATGTCTGTAATGCTTCTACCAGACGTTTTTTAAATTGTCAGCGAGGCCAGCCGCAGATGGTTTGGGCTTACGGGCAGACATTAAAGAGCAATTTTTTTTCTTAGGAAATGCTCGGTTTTCCATCTGTTGGCTCGCTCCTTGGTACAGGCATAGACGTGTAATGGGGCTCCGTGCGCTGGCACATCAAGCACGCTGACCGGCCCGCTCCTATAACAGCGGCCCTCATGATTACTTTTTTCCGAGAAGCGGTTAACCCCAGTCACTTGGCCCTGAAATCTCTCTTCCTTTGAGCAGCTTTGATGCAAACCCTCGAGGCCTCACATGCTCTTTTCTGTGCTCGGCTAGTTAGCAAACATTTCTAAAACGTCCATGCAAATGCTCATGTCCTAAATCAGCATGTGTTTTGTCTCACAAAGTTTTTTCATACAGATAAGAGACGAAAACACCTCTACAGCAATAAATTTTACTGTAAAATGGATTGTAGGTCAGATATAGTTTAATGAAAGAACAATGACTTCCTCCTAAATTGCAGAGTACACCATGTACTAGTGTTTAGCACTTATTACCATTTACTGGTTTTCCTTCCTAAAAAGTAATTCTCACTTGCAAAACTTACACAGAAGAGCCAAGGAACAAAGTCAGTCTGGCCCTGAGAAAGCTTTACAGCAGGTCTGTAAGTCTGTGCTGATTTTTGTTTATAGGACCAAAGACCGTCTGGCAGTCAGAATTTAAAACTGATGTCACAGTGAAAGGCTTCTTTGTCTGAAAGTTGCCGACGTAGGATCCCGGACACGGAGTTTGGTCTGAGAGCATGTGTGTGTGACGCAACAGCTGAAATTGAATGTCTAGCCACAGCAGATGTCAGTAGTAAAGCAAAAGCAGGCCAGCTATAAATCAAACAAATTAGAGTCTACATTTACGCTACATCAAGTCATCAAGTCCTCCCCACGTCAGAAGCAGTGCACATGTTTTTGTGATTGTTAATTGGTCTCATTACCCGTTTAGCCTTAATGAAAGGAGAAAATATACAACTGCAAGTTATAATGCCAACTATAGTTTATGAACGCAAGTCTTTTTTCTTTGCCAGTAGTGTTACATAATCAAATATAAACAGTCGGCAAAACGTGAACTATCACGCTCTGGGTTAATTAATCACGATCAGTATGATCGGGTCTAGATTTGTTTGGAGCAATAGGCTACATTTCTACTCATTGTGTATCAATAGTTCAACAGTCAGTCATGTGATTAGGTCACTCCCTCCTCAAATGACTATAAAGACAAAATACAGACCTCCTATTATTGTAGAAAAACTAGTGCCATTTAATTCAAGCCAGTGCAAGCTGGTAACAGACTGCAACAGAATCAAAATATAGGGCTGGGAGAGAAGATGAAAGAATGAAAATTAAAAAATATATTATAATAATAAGAAGAAAACGAGGGGAGGAACACAGTGGCTCACTGAAATGATAAACATCCCAATTATAAACTGAAGGGCTTCTGTTACTGACAACGTGTTCATCCTGCAATAATTAAAGATAATTTACTGTATATACATAAGACTAATCTACTCCAATGTGAAATTGTTTGTTACGCCAAAAATGTAGGGCATATTGTATTATACCTCTTTTAATACCACATGACTCAAAAAAAAAACAAAAACCTTTTGTTGATCCTGTGTTAGATAAAATGTAATTATATTTTTTTACAGAGTGGCTGGCTGTCAACATAGAGATCTACAGCCAGCATGACTTGCAGCAATCTAATTACTCTGGACGAATTGAATTATTTCAACCAAAACAACATCTGCGCAGCTCATGTAAAGTATCAGGTGAAACATCACTCCAACAGTAGACTCTACAAAATCTGCAACTGCCTGAAACCAAGTATGTTCATCACACTAAGAGCCTGGACATGTTTGATTAAGTACCCATTATCTAGGTTGGACCTGAAATCAAGGAGGTTTGAAGAAGTGGAAACAGGGGGTTACATAAGACAACCAGAAGAGCTGAAGTCAATGGGAAAACAACGTGGCAGTCTCATCAGTGTTGAAATCTGAGATCAGAGCGTCAAAAACGATCACTATCTTAAAGAACAGAGGAGAACAATGATGAGTGGGAAGTAAGATTCATTGGCTTCGCTTATAGAGCCTTACATACATAAACGCAGTACTTCACTGATGCTAACAGACTGTAAAGGTATTAGGAGCCATGGTAAAAGATTGTTTCCTGGAGATTAGACCTAGTCTAGACTGCCGCTGTATCCCGGCACGAGCTGTGTGTTTTTAAGACCCCACTTCAAGATAAGTTTAATTGTCAAAAGTACATTGAGACTCCTGTGTTCTGCCCTTTTTCATGGAAAAGTTTTAATGGAAAACACGGCTCATTTGAGAGAGTCAGCTCACAATCTAAATAAACTCATTAAAAATATGAATGAGTGATGAATGAATATGAGTGCAATGAGTGCCATTGTGTCTTTTTTAAATGTAAAATATTTATCTAAATCCTTATGGTTATTACATTTCAAATGAGGAGACGTCTTTTAGTTGACGCCCGTTTTTTTTTTTTTTTTTTTTTTTTTTAAAAGAGGAAAATTAGTAAATTAGAATGATTTCTGAAAGATCCCGTGACACTGAAGACTGTAGTAATGATGCTGAAAATTCAACTTTGCCATCACAAAAATAATTATATTATCAAACACAAATATTACTGTTTTCCTGTATGTTCACAAATTAATGTATCCTTGGTGAACTTTTATATTTGTAAAAATCTTACACTGCAAAAAATGCTTTCTAAGACTATATTTTTTGTCTCGTTTCCGGCCAAAATATCTAAATTCTCAAATCAAGAAGGATTTTCTATACAAGAAAAAAATTCTTGTTTTCAGAAAAACAAGCTAAAATTAAAATGACTTTTTACTTGAAACAAAAGGAAAATAATCTGCCAAAAGGATAAGCAAAATAATCTTGTTTTCTGTTTGAAATAATTTATGGGGTATATTTTCCTTACCCCATTGGCAGATTATTTAGCTTGTTCCAAGCAAAAAGTCACATAATTTTGACTTTGTTTCCAGCCAAAACAAGACAAAAAATATAGTCTTAGAAAGCATTTTTTGCAGTGTATCAACCCCAAACACTTTAATGGTAGTGTAGTTTAATATACTTTTCCATAACAGTGACCCCATTAAATATGAACATGTTAAGAGAATAAAGCATTCATCTTGGGCCTTAAGGTCAAGTTATCAAAACATAATGGTCAGAGGTCAATACAGAAAGTGCCACGTTTGCACCTTAAAACCTGCTGCTGAAAATGCCACACACCTGACCACTTCATTCACAGCTCATCCTCTGACCTCTGCTTACCATTTCAGAAAGCATAAAGAGTCACACCTGCCCCCCTTTCAAGGCCATTCGCCCACCCGCATGAGCTCACACACACACACACACACACAAACTATGTTTGTCATCAGTATTGTGTGACTGAGTGTGTAAAGAATTAAGGTGAAACCAGAAAAAGACTCTCTGACTGCTCAGATGGACACATGTATTGAATAGCAGTCTATCAGGAATACTTTAACAGCCTCTGTAAAATATGCATCCCACCTAAAACTGAGATTAAGCTGGGAACCCTCAAGCTAACATTTAAGACAGCAGGCGGGTCTTAAAACTATATATTTAAGTCCACACAAACACACTCATTTAACAGGATATCTACTTACAGTTGTCTGGTTTGCTGACATGCTGAGTCGATGCAGGCAAAGTGCCTGCTGTGGAAAAAGGAGAATCCTCTTTTATAATTTCACACTTTGGATCCCGAGAATATGATTCCTCTCACTAATATGACATTTATTTTCACAGAGGCAGCATATGTACATTTTCTTCCCAACCACAATGCAAGAGCCCAGACATTACGCAAGTGCGGGCCTTGAAACCAAAAGGAGCCATGTTGTAAATCAGCCAACATGTCAGTCAGGCCGTTAGCCTGCAACATATTCGTCTTTTTAGCATATTTTTATCAAGTGCAAGGAATCTTTTTAATTTCTGACTACTGTGTGCTTGCATTTGTTAAAAACAAACTATTATTTACTTAATGCTCTGGCTTACGAAAATTAACTTTTACCACAAATAAAACCAAGAATCTATGGTTACTACAGTTAAGCTTTGGGAACCACAAATTAACCATGGTTTGCTAACCATAGTTTTTGGTATTTGTAATAAAACTTTTGTTGCGGTTAACAATATGACAAAAAACATGATTAATACCCTTTTACTAGTAAAACCCCTGCTAAAAAAACCCAGCATATGCTGGTAAGGTACGTTTTGAAGCTGGAATGCTGGTTGTTTGCTAGTTTGTGCTGGTCATGTGCTGGCAAAGGACCAGCAAAAACCAGCATCAAAACATACCTAACCAGCATGCTGTTTTTTTTCAGTTTGACCATGCTTCATTTTCATTACTTATATTCATTTTCAAGCACATTAGCATCTCATGCTAAATGCTTATGACCAGTTTTGCTGCAGTACTGTATTTACGGCTAACAAGCTAACGCTTTTTAAGTAAAAGTAAATTTGCACTTTTAATCTTAAACAATACAAAAAAAAAAAAAAAAAGGGTGTGCTTAATCCTTTAATTTACAATCGCCATCATAAACAGCTTAGTTTTTATACGGATCTTGAGACTGTTTAACAGTAACTCTTTGAAGATTATATTCCAGAGGGGAATCTACGTTCAAAGCAAGAAGGAAAGCCACGGTTTGATCGTACCATATGACCGCCTTTACGAGAAGGTTTTGAATTGATCTCAGTGTGCACGAATGCTAATGCTAAAGGGCTAACACATGGGGAAAGCAGGTTTACAAGGGTCATGTCCCCACGGTATGTTCTGCGTGACCTCTGGGGCATTGTGTGACTTCAGAAATTAAAAGAATGTGGGGTGGTGTCCTATAGCGTGACGGGATGGACCCAGCAGCTGTGTCAAGCAACCGTCCCATCTTTTAAGATAGCTTGACACGCTGCATTTGTCAATGCACATCGAGGATTTCAATCCAAACAATAACACATCATTTTTCAGCGGTGCAAAAGCACAGACAGGAGGCCAGGAGTGCAGTTAAACTGATATGGGATTCGTGAAATTGGCAAGGATGGAGGAAACATGAGGTGTAGGGTCCATACTGGGTCAGTTTTGAGACAGAACAGATCCACAGAGCCTTAACGTAGCACTAAAAGCCATGTTAAAACCCACAATGCAAACAAAAGCAGAGACAAATGATTCCATTAATACACATGCAGCACTTAATATAAAAAGCACACGGAGCAAACACGTGCCTCCTGATTCTAACAAACCTGGACAGCACCGACATGCTCTCATAAAGCAGCCAAAGGACACAAATGCTTTATTTGCCTGCCCACTAGTTAATGCTTTGATTTAGCTGACCTGAGCCACAGAAAGGTGGTGAGCTGTAAGGGGAAGAATGCATGCAATGAAATCTGGAATTACCATCTCTGAATACATCAAGTGGCTTATGCACAAAACACTAAAATACATGCACATATAAACTCTGCTAGTGTATAATGCGGGCCTATAAAAAAAACTTGCTGAGATCCAGACTGAGCAACATGGCCTTTCTCAGGTGGACTTATTTCTTGCCAACTTGGCATTAAGCAGCATTTTATAGAGGTCTCTTATCTCAGTGTTAATCCAGCTTTTAAACAACCTTGTGCCACGAACAAGACACGACTTTGATTCATGTCGATTTGGTTTATCTTAAATCAACTTGTTGGTGTGCATGTTTAAGGCGGGCATGCATGGTTTAAATATAACACAAACACTGCAAGATAGCTTTCTCTATCTCTTTCTGTCTATCTTTTTAAATCATGAACAGTTTCAGTGAGAACGCCAAAGGGTCTACTTATTTTCACGTTATGTGTTTTAGAATAAAACATATCCACAACAACATAAAACTTCTAGCCTGGTAAGTCTGGTAATGATTACCTTGAGCTGAAATGGTAACATTTGCACGCCAAACTTCATCAGATGGAGACACTGAAGAGGAGAAACAAACAGCTTGCAGCAAACCTATTTCCCAAGGGTCATTAAACTTGATCCTGTAGGACCGTGTATTGCAGAGTTTAGCTCCAACTTACCCCAATACACCTGCATGGAAGTTTCGAGTATACCTTGATTAGCTCCTTCAGGTGTGTTTGATTAAGGTTGGAGCTAAACTCTGCAGGACACCAGCCCTCCAGGACTGGAGGAACTTGGAACTTGGTGACCCCTACATTAGACAACACCACACCTCTTTCAAATGAACATGTCCCTGCTAATCAGAAGGCCTGCAGACCATGTAAAACTGAACACTATTGAAAAATAGTAACATTATGCAACATTTCAACAGCAACATGCTTCATTATTTCACTTTGGATGGCATAGCATTTGTCTACCTGTTATTTAATCTAGTTACATGACATAACAGTCATTTGTTCATTCATCTCACCTGAAATGGAAGGTAATATTAACTGAATTGCATTGTGAAGACACAACCCTTTGTAGCATGCTCTGTTATGTCCTGCACATTTAAGCAAATCCTACAAGGTCTTTTAAGGTATATGTTCAAAGCAAAAACATAATTGTTGTATGTTATTATGATCCCCAACAATGACTGGCTAGTGTCACCATTCAATTAGAAGCAGATTTACAGCGCATCACATTCCCATTGCTCGATCTGGAACATCTGCAAGTTAAACAAGCCAATAAAAGTATTTGTGTCACCTATTTCGTAACAGATAACAATGTGTTGTATAACTCTTCAGCTTTTTATAAGTCTCCAGACCTCCCAAACAGCTCCGCTTCATCCTATTGACAAAAAGAGACAGAGGTGAACTTGAAAAGCCAGATTTGGAGGACAGATGGCTCGGGGCGAGAGCGGTAGAAGGCTGTCTCAAACCTCAAAACTACTCAACCTGCTGACACACCTTGTCATTACCGACAAGGCCAAATTGTCGGTTTGAAGGAGTGAGAAGAAGCTACCTGGAGCACATACTGTTCTTGTTTTGTTTTTCAGCATGTTATTCACAATAAAATATTCACAGTAGCCGAGCCTGTGATGAATACCTTCAATACCTCAAAGCTGATTATACAACCAAATAGTTTTACTCCGCAGTGGCACCAGTGCACTAATATAGTCCGATATCATTCCTAAGATATCACACACAAAAATTTGCTTCCAAGCACCCAAACCCAAGCAGTTCAAATGACTGCGTATGGTTAGAAAGCCTGTACCCTTGTTTACATTTTAATGTGTGCTAATTCACCTTGCGTGCATGGAGAACGAAATGTACAACATGTAAGTGGCGAGGCATGCCTTTGTAGCGTTGCCTTTTCATGCCTCGAGAAAAGAAATCCCCCAAAATATGCTGACTACAAAGCAAGCTTGTAATTGAAGGTTGATCCAAAAATGATAGACTGAGATTTGGGCCACAGAGTAAACAAGAGCACAGACAAAAGTCATGAAGATGTAAACAAGTGGGGTGGAACGTACAAAGAGAACACTATGGCAAATAAAACATAAATTGAATTTAGGTCAAATAAGAATGTGCTGTCAGGAGAGTGGTGCCCTCAAATTATTTTTAACCAGTTTAATTCATTTTCAGGAAAAGATCAAAAGAGAAATCATGCGCACGTGTCTATGTGAGGCCTTTGTTCTCAGTGTGATATGCGCTGTGATCCATGAAGACATGAGGAAACGCTAAATCAGATTTACGTTTTGGAGCCACAGGGTTTTTCTTTCAAAAGGCATCATAACCACATCATAACCAACAATATGTGCAATGTTAAAACGCCACCATTGAATCACTGGATATTCATCAAATCAGCCATGCAATCACCACTAAAAAATAAAAAAAAAACTGAGTTGATGTGCAAGTCAATATATTGTTCTTATGAAAAACTGACATACACTCTATAAAACCAACCAACAGCCATGAAAAAGAAAGGCAATCCTTATGAATAAATTAAAAATAACAAGACTGCTGTCATGAAAAGGGAATGCTTATAAAATAAAGAACCACTTTTAGAGTCTTTAGTTTGTTTTGGAGCGAATATATATATATATATATATATGTGTATATTTATATTTAATGTATATTTAAAAACTTACTTTTCTTCAAAAAATGGAAATTTTGTTCATCATTCAATCATTTATTGACAGAGAGGTGCTAAAATGGAAAGTTGCTGAGGTCAGTATGTGGTGTGTTACTTCAATATCCAATAGAGGGAGTCCCTTTAGAAAAAAAAAATAAAAAAATCACACACACAGATGGTATGATCCTTTAGGAGAGAAGGGAAAACAAAGACAGATGACGTGTATGTGTGTGTAGTCTGTCCTGCTTCTGCTCTCAGCTGGACACAAACACATTTTTCTGACTAGACAGCTACAAAAACCTTTTGATTGAGTCTTGTCTGTTGTCTCAACTCTAGACTGTTCCACAGAGAGTCCATAAAAACAGATGAACAGCCTAGTGGTTAAAGTTTGATTTTAGATAGGACCGAGACAAACTCCAGGGTGAAGCACTTTACCCAGCATTGCTCTTGGGGGGCCGTGCCTGCAATTACTGACTTTTAAGTCACTTTTTGCTAAATGACAAGCAACCCAGATGAAAAGATTCAGGCAGCCTTTTCTGTCCAGTAGCCTTTTTTCATTCTACAAATTAGCCCACCATGTAATTTACTCCCTTCTGTGGCACAAAAGATGCAGTAACCTCCTAAACAAAGCACAAAGTTTGAATCTGTAACTAGTTTTATGAAAGATTCCTTATAATAAAACAGTGACAGAATAATAAGTGTCAAAACTAGGTCATGTAAACATTTCTTGGGTACAATAGACTTTATCACAACTAGAACTTGGTCTTAACTGAGACTTTAGTGTGTGTGTGTGAGAAGCATGCAGTTTTTGAGCTGAGCTTGGCTTTCATGGCTGCGCTTCATAAACACACATCTGTTTCTCATTGAGTAAGAATTCCTGAGTGGATCTGAGGTGATTTGTGCCTGGGAGCCTCTAAAGACAAGAAGCGGACCATCTCAGAACCACAATCTGCTTCCTCTAAACTTGGGTCCCAGTCTTTTTCTGCAAGCACATCTTTCACAGTCTTCTAAAGCCTTTCTCTGATGGCAGTCCTTTGTTCCAGCACAAAAGGCGTTTGGTTGTGTAATCAGGTGTGCTATTTTTCTTGCATGACAAGGTTGAGCGTCAACATGCAGTAGCAAAACAGCAGAAAGCAGGAGAAAGAATGTTTACGAGGAGTAGATGGAGATGTAAACACCGTTGGATGAAAGTCTACTGTTTTGGACCAGAAGCTTCTGTAATATAATCAGTCTCTTTTTCTACCTTGATGCTCGGTCACAGGTCAGTGGGACGATAGTCAGAATGTGGTCAGGTGACTTCATTAAAATAAAGAGGCCTTCTTTGGGTCAGACTGTCTGCAAACAAAGAAAAGAGTAATGGCTCAAAAATCAAATCTGCAGAGCCCCCTTGTGGCAATGAAGAGAAATGGCACTGGAGGAATTATAGGCCTGTGGGGGGGGGGGTTAAAAGATAATACAGGTTAATTAGTAGCTTTAAATGTCAATATTATGTTCATTTTAAAAACTGAACTGTTGATATACAATCCATACGTCCATTAAAAAAATGGCTTTAGGAGTTAACATACTGGTAATTTTAAATCGTTAATAAGTAGTATACAATTTATAAAAACAGCTACACAACTGAATTGTCACTGAAATGAGTAGGTATGCTTATAAAATAACATTTTAATGTAAAATGTAATAAAATTTAATAAAAAAAGGAAACTCAATATAGAGTTCACAGGATATCTAAATCACTGATATACACCATATATTGGCAAAATTATTTTATGTTACTATTAATACATATTACAATAGGATTCAAGCAATATCCTTGTTAATTCAGTGGTTTTCTCATTGAGGAAGAATACTAATTGTTTTATGGCTCCTGCTGGGCAATGGCAGACAAATAAAACAGTCAGAACTGTCTGTAAAAATGTACTTCACAATAACTTAATTACCTTTAATAAACATAATGAGCATCAAGCAAGATATTTCTGAACAGTATAACAATAAACCTTATAGCACCAAATACTTTAAGCCTGTGCGAAAGTGTTCATGCCTTGGAATAACAGAGCAAAAACCGACACTGGCATGTCCAAAACTTTTAGGATATCTCGTACAGAACATCCATGAACTCCGCTTTAAACAATTAAGACTGTTAAAGATAAAACAACAATCCTTTAAAGGCTGTTTTAAGATGAGAGTCGGATAAGACGCCAGCATTCTTTTAATAGCAGCTGTCGTGTCTTTGTAAGCTTGATATCAGAAGAGGGTCAGCACTCTAATAACATAATGTCTAATAACATTCCTGCCCTCCCTGCTGCTCAGCTTCAGGTCAGATCCAGCGCTCATGGATACATGCACAGGAAGAGGAACTCATTTCTCCAGCTCAGTGAGAACACAAGCACTTGGACTTCATTCTATTTCTGGTCTTGCTGCTATTTATAGAACACTGTACTTTATAAGAGCGGCCGAAGGAGGAACCCAGGAAGTAGAGGGATCAGATGGATAAAGAGAACTGCGAGTCAAACCCACAAAACTAATCCTGACACCCTTTTAATTCATTAAGGGAAGGAATACAGGCAGCTTAGAAGTAAATGAAACAAATCATCAGAGCAAATAGTTTGAACTTTGATTCAAAATATAAAAGATTTTTCTATAAATAAATAGAAGCTGCTTAGAGTTAAATATTTCCTGTTTCGTTACATACATTCACTACTGTTCAAAAATTTGGGGTTGGTAACATTATGTATAAACGAGTGCTGTCAAATGATTGATCGTGTTTAATCACATCCAAAATTGTTGTTTACATTATATATGTGTGTGTGTACTGTATATATTTATTATGTATACATAACATATATTGAAATATACATATAGCCTACATATATGTATATACACAGAAAGATTTTTATATCTAATATTATTTATAATATACAATTATTTAGTGGAAACCGTGACATTTTTTTAACTGGTTGATAAAAGTGTAAGAACTACACTATTTTCATATAGATGTCGTTTGTAACAATGTTTTTTACTGTCAATTGTTATCAATTGAATGCATTCTAGCTAAATAAAAGTAATCATTTCTTTCAAAAACAAAACATTACTGACCCCAAGCAGTAGTGTGCATGCTGTCATTTATCTTCATGTGCAACTCATAAGCATATGCGATTTAAGTGCACTATCTTTCACGAAAATATGACTTTGTTTACATTTGAAAATACTTTTATTTTTGGCGAGAAGTCTAAACAGAAGATAAATGATATGATGAATTTTCCTGCAGAATATAAGTTAGATTACAGCAGTTAAATTCAAGTAGTCTTTTCCTCAACTCAAAAAAAATGATGAGGAAACATGCATAGTATCACTGGAATTGTAAAATATTACAGCCGGTGTGCTAACACAACAGTGCTTCAATAAAACACTGCTGTAAACTGGTTTCTGTCTGTGTCAGCGTGATGTCACTATAGCACAACACAAACAATGAATCAGCATTGCTCATTTCCAGCAATGCTGTGTGTTGTGCATAGTGTCTGTCGACTGGGCTTCATTTAGTGGTCAGAGGTGTTCCTGAATGTAGACAGCTGCCAGATTAAGTGCTTCCTCTTTTTTTTTGTCTCTATCTCATGCTCAGTCTTTCCGGCAATATTTAGCTTACATATAATGGTTTCAGTCAGCCTTAAATTCACCACAGACACATTAAGACAACATATTTTACAGCAAAAGCCAGACTGTTCTGCTGGAAGTGATTCCAGAATTGCTAAGAATTGCTTCCTACTTATGAAATCCGTTATGCTTCTGTTACTTTAAAAGCACAGTCTGCCAAAAATGGAAAATTCTGCCATTTGCTCCCTCTATTTAAAGTATTTTGTAAAATATCTCAGTGCTTTTTGTCTATACAGTGGGGATTAAAGGTTTTTTTGGACCCCACTGGGATAAAGTCATGAAACTGAGTTAAAGTGCCCCTATTATGGAGTTTTGTAAATGACCTTTCATGCAGCTCTAAGTGAAAGAAAACATCCTGCAAAGCTTTAAATCTGAAAGTGCACCTATATTATATCTCTATTTCTCTCTCTCGAAAAAAAAAAAAAAAGAGAGGACTCTAAATCATTCAAATGAGTCATTTTTGAAACAAGTCCCAAGACGTTTCATGCAGATGTCAAAATTAAACATTAGCAAATGGCCCAATTGCTGGGCTTTTTTGCCTTGGTCTGAATAAAAATACAAATTCATTCTTTGCCACTTGGTGTCACTTTTAGAGCGTTAAAAGCTCACAAACACGGCTTTAAATGAAATTGACCAATCACTGGAGGAGTTTTTCAAAAATAAATCATAGAACGAATTGTTTCTAAATTCAGTGGGGTTTTTTTACCTTGCATGAATGTCAACCTGTTGTTTGGGACAGCAAAATATAAACCTTTCATAACCTATAATAGGGGCACTTTAATAATGACAGAATATTCATTTACAAGCAAACTATTCTTTTAAAGGTGAAGTGTGTGATTTCTATGCTATAGTTCATCTTTAATGCTCTAAAGTGCCAATATAATTAATATTTACTGTCTGAGAGATTTCAGTGCTTCAAGTGTTGGTGCATCGGAGGAAGAAAAGTCTTTCCACAGCATCTGTGGACTTCTAAGGAAAGAGTTCATTGGTATAAGAGGTAACTGATAATACGGTTGGGAATATCCAATTTGGCCACCACCTCCACAGCTCGGGTTCCCAACAGCATCCTCAGGGTGATACGGCTCAGCTGCTGCAGAGACAGAGGGTTACCTGCAAAAACACAATATAATGCAACATTAGACACTGCAATAACATTTCAATGTTCATTTAGATTGTATTTAGCTTAAGAGAGGAAAGAACGTGAAAAATGATGACAAATGTGGCAACATTTTAATACATTTAGCCTTCCATAGCAACCAAATAAAAACGAATACAAGTGAACATTCCAGGAGATAAAACCTTGATAAAATGTAAAATATGAGCATTCAAGATCACAACCTCCTATAATATCATTTGATACACAAAATCAAAATGTTTGCATTCTCGTATTATTATTTTAGAATCTAAACACCATTATCAGGAAAATATTTATATGCTCCTAGGCCACGGATTCGCATGAATCTGGTTTACATTCTGAAGAGGGGCACCGGTGTGTTGTGTTTGGACTCGAGAGTGTACCTTGGAATGAGGCTAATGATGGATTCCAGACTCAAACACCAGAATCAAACTTTTTAAGTCATCATCATAAACTTCATGTAATTGTTTATAACATCACACCCAAAACATCCTGAGCAGTACCTAGGCAGCAGAGCTACAAGCACAACACTTAACATTAACATGATATATCTTACTTTTTTAACACAAATCTCAGTGAGAACACAGAATACATACTTAACTGATCTTTAAACTGATTCTTCCTCATTCTAAACAATATACCATATAAACAAACAGTAGGTTTGCCACAACAGCTTTTACATTAAGCCATGAGCACCATCTGCTGGACACTTTTGATTGTGACTTTTATATATATATATATATATATACTACAAAATGACATTTCTGTATTAATTTAGCTGAAGTGACTTATATTAAATATATATAATATAGAAATTCGGTTTTGCCTTTAAATTACTTAAAATATGAAGAAAAAAACATGTTTTTTATTAGTTTCCAAAATATTGCAGAATATATGTGTGTTTATACACATTTTTTATTAATATATATATATATATATATATTTTTTTTTTTTTTTTTTTAACTGATACTTTTTAATCTTTTATTAGAAATTTTTTTTTTAAATCAAATATTATAACTTTATTTTGTAATTGTTTATTTGACAAGAGACCAAAACAATGCAGAACATTAAATATTTAATTTAATTTCTACAACTGATATTTGTCCTTGAAATTGAATACTTTCAAAACTTTGAAACCTTTTTAGATTTAAATTATATTTTGACTCCTGTACATGTACAATATAACACACACTATAATGAATGTAAACCATTTCAAAGTACAAATGAAGACGTATAATTAAATTTTTAGTTTTGAACTCACTCTCATAAAACTGAAGATAGTGTGCTGAGGGAGTATCTGGCCTTGTGTAGTCGACTGGCTTCCTGTCATATTTGTCTAGGGCGTAAATGTTGGCCCCAAACTCCACCAGAAGCTCAATCATCTCCATATTGTTGGACTTGGCAGCATGATGTAAGGGCGTCTCGTGTAGCCGAGTGGCATTTACTCGCACACCTGCACACAGTGATTCTTGATTAAAGCTTTACTGCGCTGATTTCAGATCTAAACTACCTTCTTTAGAGACACACTCTTCAGGGTTTGCATGGCTGACAGAATACTTTACAACCTCATGGCTCATGGAATCCAGTTTTACCTGCATTCAGTAGCACTTTAACACACTCTAGGTGTCGGCCGGCACATGCAACATGTAGAGGAGTACCGTAGTACAGGTCATAGGCCTCCAGACTGGCTCCTTTAGCAATCACTAACCTTACACAATCAGCATTACCTGCATAACAGAATATCTCTCATGTGAAGGACAGACCAGTATTTCAATCAAAAAGTTAAGTTCATCAAAAAAATTATTACTCTATACATGTATAAAAATCTTACAGATTTGATAATACTACAGAAATGCATGATAAAACATTTTTTTCCCTTTTGATAATTATATTTTAAAACAATAAAAAAAAAAGAATCATTAAAAGAATTAACAACAAAAGAAAAGACAGCAAAAGCAAATATAGCTTTCTAAATAAAGAAAATAGTTATTGCTCTTAGTAATTAAAAATAATAAAATGAAATGTGAATATAAACTAATCATATACATATTTTTTAGCCTATGCATTTATAAAATTACTTTTAACCTTTAAATAAACCAGCTTTAGTAATAAAATATCAATTAAACACACTATAAAATAATTATTTAAAAATCTATTTATAGTGCATTTTATTTTTTAAACAAATTGTAAACATCATGAAAAGAATTCATACTCTATGAATGAAAAAAATACCTCACAGATTCTTTAACATTAAAGAAAAACTAAAAGTCTATAAAAACTATATTATAAAATTATTAATCAATAAAGAAAAGAAAATACACTTCTAAAGTGTCCACCAAACCAGCTCACCTCCCATGCAGGCCTCGTGTAGAGGGGAGGCGGTGCGTGAGGTGAGCATGGGATTGACTTTTGCTCCATACTCCAAAAGAAGCCTCACGCACTCAAAGTTCCCAATAGAGCAGGCTTCACACAGTGGAGTGCTGCCGTCCACATTCCTTGCATCAACCTGCAACACAAAACCCCATTTCAGAGCAATAGTCAGTGGTGAGAATACACCTCTGTCGTCTGGGGCCCTTTTAAAGAGCAGTGTGTGTGTTTTAGTGGCGTGCACCTGAGCCCCTGCGTCCAGCAGCAACCTCACACACTGCGTCTGTCCACGAGCAGATGCCTCGTGGAGAGGAGTGATGGAGTCCACAGCCACAATGTTCACTGAAGCTCCACTCTGGATCAAACTCTGCAGCTCTGACACCTGACCCTGATACGCAGCCTTATGAACCTCTGTCCTCTCTGCCCAGAAACCTAACAACGTTACACAGTAAAACCAGAACCTCAAGAGTCACAAGTAACAATGCACTTCTACTGTATTGGCCTAATAATGCATGATGTGGTACACTATTAATTTTGGCACATGCGATAAAATCAATGATTAAGCATAAAATATTGGTCATACAAGCCTTGGAGTTAAAATTATTAATAATAATAATAATACAGACAAGTTGTGTCGTGTCTCATAAATCATGCATTAGATTCAAATGAACTAATCATGTGTTAATGATTATTATTTGTATAGCTTATATATGATCATGGTTGGCTATATGAAATATTTATAAGGCTATAGTAAACATGTTCCTTGATTGTTGACTACAGTTGCATGACATTATGGTGCGAAATATGATATTGAAAATAGGGGAGTACCGACATAGCGGCAAATACGCGTGGACTTAGCGATGTCCCCGAAAAAATAAGGTCGTGCCGTTTCCACTTCCATCGCTGCTTTGGTAAAATGATATTTAAAACACACACTGTTTTTTAATTAACTAAAAGCAGAAATTCTGCCGTGTTTAGAAACGCGGTGTATACATCACGTGGTCTGTTCTGTTTAGGCACTAGTTATGACGTGTTGCTGTGAATGCTGGGAGTTGTAGTTTACCACTATAAAAAATACTGATATATAAATATACACACTTAAAATAAGGATTGGATGCATTTGGACCCATATGTAGGAACATGAATGCATTAAATCAATGGTTTTCAACATTTAATTACAAACAATCAACAATACGTAGTGATTAATAAACAGGCGTTTTCAAGTTAAATAGCCGTCATGAAAAGTTAAGCATGTCATGAAAAGTTAAGTGCTATATGTTTTATATATCTTCTCTACAGACCCCAGAAGTATATCACAAACTATTTTCAAGCAAGAAAAGTTTGACTTTTAAATTATAAAACAATACCTTTAGACAAAAGGTATTTAGACACTTTCTGGTTGACCAACATTGACATGTAAAAAGAAAACATGTCAAATTCAATTGATCTTGAGTTGTACAGGGGCAATAGTAACACAAATGGTTATATTATTAGTACCTTTACATTGTAAGGCAATGTAGCACATTCACTGACACTAATTCAACACAAGGGTTATAAACTTTAAAAACCGCAGTCCATAATTGGTTTAATGGTAAGACTCTAGGGAAATAATTTATAAATTTATGATGTATAAATGAGGTAATCAATGATGCGCTGTGAAAGGTCCAGTTTAGGGATCAGCTCCAGAGCTCTGGTGCCCAACACAGTCCTCAGGACGATACGGCACAGCTGCTGCAGAGACAGAGGGTTACCTGTAGAAAAACAGATGAAATTATTCTCAAAAATCTTTTATAATACTGTATAGCACCTATGCAGACTGTAACATACTCTCATAGTGCAGCAGACAGAGACTGGCAGGAGATTCAGGTTTTGTATAGTCTCTAGGTTTGTGACCCAAGTTATCACTTATGTTGACATTTCCACCAAACTCCACCAGCAGCTCCACCAGGTCCACTCTCTCGGCCCTCGCCGCATGATGCAGTGCCGTCTCATGGAACTTGGTGGCATTCACCTTTGCACCTTTGAAAATAAGAAAAAAAAACAAGTAAAATAAAACATATAAACTGCATCAATAAAAAAGTGCCTCACCTGCATTAAGAAGAAGCAGGGCACAGTCTAAGTGAGCTTTAGCACAAGCAGCATGCAAAGGCGTCCCAAAGTAAATGTCAAAGGCTTCCAGCAGCGCTCCCTTGTCTATCATAAGCTTCACGCAGTCTGGGTTACCTGCACAGAGATGATGAGAAAACAAAGAAATCCAAACACAAAGCATTCCCTCTCCTGGCTCTTTCACCTCGTATGCAGGCCTCATGGAGGGGTGAAGCCGTGAGGGCGGTCAGGGAAGGGTTGACTGAAGCTCCATGATCCACCAGCAGCTTCACACTTTCTATGCTGCCAGCAGCACAGGCGTGACAGAGAGGAGTACTGCCATGGATGGTGCGCACATCCACCTGCGCGCACATGAAGAGTTTATAACCTACTGTATATGCCCGG
>JAUMHI010000037.1:5354565-5375429 GCA_032359435.1 Enteromius unitaeniatus | reverse complement strand
AATCAACAGAAACTAGGTCAAATGGGAATAACATAGAGCACATGGGGAAAGACAACAAAACATGACAGAACATGAAAAAGTAAGCCACGGATGTTACAGATATAAAGCAATAAATAGAACAAAACAAAACAAAATCAAAAACAAAATAGATTTTTCCTTCTGTCTAAGTGGCTGGTCATTTACCAGAATAATAGTGTCTACTCAAAAGTTTTCATACATGAAACTACTGTGACCCCCCCCCAAAAAAAGCCATAAAAATAAAAAAATCCTTAAAAGAAATGGAAAATGCATCTAAAACTAATTCACTCCCAGAAGCTATGCAACGCCTTAAAAAAAATCAATACAGTAATTTTCTACTTAGATAACCCAATTCCTCAAGAGTGATTTTTTAATTTCCTCCAAGAACATCTTCGATTATTCAATTAGGTAGTCCATTCGAAGGCCAAACCAGCAATAAGGTAACAGTTTTAAAATCTGTTTCTCTTGTTCTCGCCCAACAACGATCTGTCAGCAGCTCATGCATGCCGCATGCAGGTTTTATTAGATATCGGCTCAAGCTTTGCCAAATGTGAGGCAGAAACGATTATGCGCAGCAGTGGCCACAACACAAAAGACAAGTGCAGACACATACAACAATTTATACGCCTGAACCTAGGGATTTGAGGTTGGCTTGCTACCACACTGTAAATGTATATCCTACACGTATGTGGTCTGAAGCCTGGGTGGTGCGTTTTGGGTAACTTAGTGGTTTATTAAAATATGAAATGGGAAAAGGAGATGAGGAAACAGCCGGCAGGCGATTTTGAGGCAATGGTGTGGTAAACGAGTGGGCGGTAGGGCGAAAAACAGCAGACGTGTCGTTTTATCTGAGAGGGTTCAGACTGAAGCGTAATCTTGGTGGCGCAGGAGATCGGCCTGAATGTGAACAATTAAGACGATGAGACAAAATAATTTATCAAGCTACGTACAACCCCCTCCTTCTTGTTCCAAAAGGAAAAGACAGAATGAATTAATTTCCTTTATCTCCTCGAGTCGTTAGTTCCAGCAGTCATTGTGGATCACAATGGAAGCCACACAGACTGGTGGCAAATGAGTATTCATTAGGACGTACAGATGGACGGGCACAAACATTCATTCACACACAAACACACAGACAGTCTGAACACACACACACACACACAGAGTGAACGGTCTGCGTGCTCGAGCCTGGGATATTGCAGATTTTACTCTTGCTGTATGAGGTAAGTGTGAAGTGATGTTGTCCAACAGCTGGACAGTACTTCTCTCCCTTGGAGTCTGGATCATCTTTCTATTTCCGCTCTGCTACAATCCCATTCTTTTTTTGGGCCGTGAGCGAGCGGCCCTCACTAACCATTACCAGGCCCAATGAGAGATCAAACGGAACCTCGCAGCACATCTGGATCAGATAAGAGATTTATTGAGCAAGTGTCTAGGTACCAGTCTCCCATGACTGACCCTTACCAGACAGTGATGAGGACTGACCTGATTTGTTAAGATTATGTTACAGTAAACACAGGTACATAGTGGAACATGGGCAACAAGGAAAGGAAAAGAAATCATACTACACATACAACAATTTGATCATGAGTGACAGAATTACAAAAGATTTTTTATTACAAGTAAATGTTGACATGTATTTCAAATAAATTCTATTGAACATCAAAGAATGCATTGGCAGCATAACTGTTTTCAGCATTTGAAATAGTACATTTTTCTTGAGCAGCAAATCAGCACATTGATTTATGATTTCTGAAGGATCACGTGACAGCGAAGACTAAAGTAACAACTGCTGAAAATTTAACTGTCATCGCAGTAATAATTTATATTTTGAAACATTAAAATAGAGCATATACAGTATCAATTGTAATAATATTTCACAATATAACTGTATTTTGCTGTATTTTTGATGAGCATAAAATACTTCCTTCAAAAATATAACAAAACTTTCTGACCCCAAACATTTGAATGGAGGTGTATATTTAAATATATATATATATATGTGTGTGACCCTGGGCCACAAAACCAGTCATAAGAATCAGTCTTTTGCAATATAGATTTATACACAACCTGAAAGCTAAATAAATAAGCTTTCTATCAAATTAAGCTTTTTGTTAGGATAGGACAATATCTGACTGAGAAACAGCTATTTAAAAAAAAAATCCTGGAATAAAGAAATCTGGAAAAATCCAAATATTGAGAAAAGTGCAATGCATATATTAATCAAAAAGTTTTAAAATATTTACTGTTAAACTTTACAAAAATAACTTATGGAACATAATCTTTACTTAAGAGTGGTTTTGTGTGTGTGTGTATATATATATATATATATATATATATATAATTTTTTTAATTTATTTTTTATTTATTTTCCCTCTAATTTATGCGAAACTCTCTCATGCAGCATGCCATCTTAATTGTTAAGCCCTGAACGGATCAGTCCCAGCAACTGTTAGTCTAGCTGATCAACAGTCCAGACCAGTTTGGACCAGCAAAAGACTATTAGGTTCCACATTTTCCAACAGGGCGAGATCCCTGATTTCCATCCTCGCAGCTGCCTTGACTGGACTAATCTCCGGCACGACACACAAGCGTACTCAGAACAAGGGCACAAACATAAGCGTGCCTGCAAAGTCACGGAAACGACAGAGGCATCTTGGGAGTCGACGGAAACACCTTCCCCATGTGTGGTGTACGAGTGGTTAACAGCGTGTTCAGGGCATTATTCCCAGCCAGTGGAAACACTCAGGCTGATATTACATCCCTGCTGTAATAATAAACCTGTTTCATCTAGGGCGAGATGGATCGAGAGTTCCAAATGCACAGAGTCCTGAAATTACATCCTTGATGCGGAGGGCATCTCTCCAGAAATGAAATGAAATCCTATAGCTGAAGCGAGGGCAGTGCGGGGATCTAGATTAAACATACGCTAGTATTAAAGTCAGCTTTAAATAAAGAGAATTCACACATGGTCACAGACTTTCTCCCTGACCTCCCATAGATCACTCTGAGAGCAACAGACGCTCTCGTGTAACTCCCATCTTGAAGTAATGAAAAAATGAAAATGTTGTGACAGTAAAAATGGAGACTGGAGTAGAACAATAGCCCCTTTGTGCCACGGGAAATAAATGCTTTTAATGACTTGTTAGGAAACTCCAAGGAAGCTGCCTGGATGTGTTTTTGCACAAGAGGAATTCGCTAAATCACAGTAACCCCATGTTGCATAAAACACAGTGGAACAGCTGTAGAAAAACTGAAATGACTACAGGATGAAGCAATGCAGCATCCGAGTCACTGCCAGTGTTTTCATCTGTTTCTCGTAATTCCTAATTAATGTAATCCCAGAGGAGCTGTGCGCTCCGAACCTCCACGTGCCATTAAACCTGACATACCTGATAACACACAGATCTGGTCAGAACAGCGCCGGCATGACCTTTCACCTTTGAGAGAAGGATGGGAATAACAGGAAAACCACATGATACAAATATCAATTGTTTGTAAGCAGAATCTGACAAGCAATTCCAAAAGATACAAACTGTCTGCTAATGAAACCATCTGCTGCGATTCTCCTAATGGCTTTTATATTAGTGGAAAATTTGCCATCATTCGTTTATCTAGAAAACACAAATTGTTTCTTGTTTTTAGCATAAATCTAACAAAATTTAAAAGTTTACGCTTATAACATGATAAATGAGTCACCAGTGGGGTAAGAAAAATAAACGTGATTCTAGATATCACAATTCTAGTCATCCAACACAAGTTTTATTGCTTTATGGATGTTAAGATAATGTTACTGTAAAACAAGATTATAATACTGATAATATACAATATAATACAATTACTTACGCAGGTCTCAAAAACTTTGTGATGGCACATTTGTGAATTAAACCACCAAAGCAAAATATATTAGCATCAACTTGCACTGTTTGTCACAAACACAGAAAAAATGTAATACAATAATAATGTATATATATTTTTTTTCTTTTTTTTTTTAATTCAGTAAAAAGCATAAACATAAATATTTAAAACATTAAACATGTTTTTCTTTTCAATGGTGAGACACATTTATGGCAAGTACCAAATGACAAAATTTAATTAACAGTTATTTGTTTAGAAACTGTACAATTTTAAGTAAAAATGTATATCTCATTGCTATTTCAAGTGAAAGAATATTGGTAATACAGTATTTCTTCAATCAAAATACCATTTTCTGGCTGGTAAGGAATATTTATGGTCAGTGATAATGCAACGTATTTCTTTATCTATCCTTTAAATAAGTGATAAAAGATTTAAACTAAAGTAACTATGGCCATTAACTGTTCTCAGGTTACTAAAAAGGTCATCAACCTCTAAAAGAACAGACATTTACTTTACTTGAACACGTTAACACATATTTTAACAAATGGCGGCACTTAACATTATTAAGACACATCTTAAGATTAGACAGACTGATTATGCTGTTATCTGTCTGGGTGAACAAACCACAAAGCGCTATTTCTCTTGAGGGGAGTTTATTGGGTTTCCCGCTCTTGCTCTCTCTGCCTTTTCTCAGTCAAGTTCATAAACTAAGAGCTATCTCCCAGCACCATCTGTCATCTGAATATTCTTCACCTTTTCCTGTCCTCCCTCTGCTCATTTCTTTCTCTCGCACTCAGACAGCACATGCCAACATCGGCACAGAGCGATGCAGGCGCTCCTCAGCTGGTTTTCATTTCTCTACAGCCAGGTCAGGGTTTAACAGTCTCACAGTCTATCACACACATCAGAGTCTGATACCTGAGCGCAGTCCCCCTGGAGCTTCACTATACAGCCCTCAGCATGCTCAAATACCCTCACATGTCAACAGCACCTTGAGAGAAGAAGTGTGAGGATCATGAACCAAACACCTTGTGCTCCAGGAGCTCCTCTTGAGGCAGCAGGAGACGGATATGAATGCATTCCTGTCTGAATTAACTGATTTTAACTTTAACTCAATCACAGGGGACCATATTGAGGGTGTAGTGTTGCCTATTGAATCCCAAATTAGGATTTGGTGCATAAATGGCTCTAATCCCAGGTAAATCTCACAGGATTGGTTTGTCTTCTGAGGAAGAGGTGAAAAGACTGACCTGAATCGCTCAAGCCAGACTAATACCAGCATAACTAATACTAATGCGCCATAAACAAACCCTTCAGACTGCAGATCTTCTTTGTGTGGCTGTGCATTCCTGCATTGCTGGTACAAGCCATCATGACCTTTAAAGCTGTTCTGGATCTTAGACATTTGAATTGGTCTTATTTGGACCTGTGTTTAAGACAAGCCACAATATACGTACTGTATATGATATGCATAAGTTAAATGCATATCAGAAATTATTGCGATATTAGAGGACACATGGTGGAATTACTCACAGTAATCTTTCAGTCAACTGCTGGCTGTTTGCAATTTAAAAAGTTGAATTGAAAACTGTTTGAATTGAAAAATGACTTTGGGTTTAGATCCTATTCCTGTCGATGGCCAAACTAAATTTAAAGATCATTACCTAATTTATTTTTCTACAAAATTCAAACCTTAAACAATAGAAAATAAAATTATATAAAATATTTAAGTTATATAATATTGTGTATTACACATAAATATCATAAAAACACAATATAATACAAGATATTAAAATTACATGGAAATAGTGTAATGTAAAAAATATAAGTAAATAATGATATTAAGCTTTTACTTGAATTATTTATATATATATATATATATATATATATATAAATAATTCAAGTAAAATCTTTCTAATAATTTTTTAAAATTATTTTCACATAAAAATTGTAATTTGTGGAATCAAAATATGAAATTATTATAGCTAATATTAACTAGGAAAAACTGTTTATAAAATATAAAAAGTAAAAAAAAACAACAAAAAAAACAATTATGAACAGTGATTTTTTTTACTTTGTTAATAGACAAAAGAATACATTATATGCTCTGAAATTGCTTAAATAATTATCAGTATATAGCAAAAGAGTATATGAATAGCCAAAACTATTAATCATTGAAGTTTCTGAAAAATGATGCTGTAAATTTAGACTTGAATACCATAAGTGCACCCGCTAGAGACTGAGGAACTATAACCTCCGACTATGCATATAAGCGTCCACTCACTCCCAGAGAGGTTGATTTGTGCTTGTATTGAATTCTATACAGGTATTTAAAATGATTAAACGGCTAAAAAGATTGTTTACTTTTGTAGCGTTACACATTCCTTTTCCGCTCATTCCCAGGGGTCTGCCATCCAGGTTTATGTATGTTAGCAAAAATGTAAAACGCCACCATAAACTACACATTTTTTTACACTCTCTGGGACTTTTGGTGAATGGTGCTGTTCATATTTTTATGATCTACACAAGTTTCATTTCCAACAATTGATTATGCCTGCGCAGTCACAGTCCGGTGGTTTTGGGCTCACTTTTTCTCATTAACGCTGCCAAGAGCTCCACCGCCAAGCGGCGCCCGGCTTGGCGCATGCCAAGCTTCTCACCTTCCTCTCATTCTCCACCACACATTCAGTCCCTTTCTCCTCACCTCGCCATTCCAGTCCGCTTTACTACTCTTGTTAACTGCTGGAGCGCGTTCAGAAAGCTGCCCCAAACTTAATGAGATGTGACTAGCTATACGGTGTGGCTTGAAAATGAAACGTGCTGCTGCCGACCTAAGCAATCTCAAACCAGAGAATGAATCGCTATAAATATGTCACATTCAAGAGTGCTGGAGAAATCTGACAGTAAGCAGCTCAAAGGGTTGTTCGAACCAAAAACCCTACGGCGTATTGAAATAAGCAAACTTTTCCTTTTTTGAAAATGCAGAGCTTTTCCTGGCAGGATTTGTAAGTCCCCCCCCACAGTCCCCCCCATTGACAGAGCCCAATGGCATCCATATGTGGCGCTGCACTTGCTCAGATTGGAGGGAAAATGGATTGGCATGCGGCACGCTCTGTAAGGCTCTGAGTAAACATGACCCCATGGTGACCCCCACTGCTCATAGCCCCTGCAGGTCTCAAACAGGTCCATTAAGCCTGTTCAGATACCCTGGGGCTGACCTGCTCCATTTCAAACTCAATCACCAACAGCCTAATCATGACACACCAGCTCACGCAGCATTCAGGGAACTGCAAAACACCTAAAAGCCTTCACAATCAGATCATAACGAGACAGGAAAACTGAAATGGAGAAAAAAATAACGTACTACTGTAGAAGCATCCACAAAAACTGTTTTTGCTACCTCATACATATTGTTGACAATCGCCATTTGTTTTCCTTGAACAGAGTTCCTTCACACTCTGCTTAAGGATCCTGGCAGTCACACTCAGTTAGCAAAAACACACGGCCTTGGGAAAATCTTCCATTTCTTGTACGCTTGCGGTTTGCACTGTCATTTACAAAGAAAACTGATATGTGCACATATATAAACACCGAGCCACTATTGTGCAGCTCGCCTTGTACCAAGAAACACAGTGTCATTGCCCCAGAAGAAATTGTGTTAAGTACAGCTTTAATGACAAATGATTAATTAGAAATGCGTTGGCCAAAAGAAAAGACTCGTTTGTTATCCATTGACAGGTCAATGATCCGATTCCAAAGCCTTTGATTCTGGATTCAAAGGAAAACAAGACAAATGCATAAATCAACACTGTCGTCAAAGCCAAAAGGTTAAGAACGTGTGAATATATGCTGGTTTTATCAGCCTTCATTCCAACATTTACAACTTCAGTGCATAGTCATATAAAACTGGCACCAAGCTACACTGCGGTTATTCGTTTCTAAACAGCAATAAGGTCTCAATGCCAGCCGCTGAAGTGTAATTACTTCACGCTGCAATTATCTATTCAAGCCTCAGATTCTTCTCAAGAACATATTCAATCCAGCTGTGTAAGAGCTCTTAGCTTATTCACTTACCTGGACAAAGTACTTGTCTCGGTTCAATCAAATTTGCAGGGTGGCCAACAAACTTTGCAGTATCTCTGTTGTCAAAGAAAATAGGAAAAGCGATGTTAGCCCATATAAAAAAAAAAGACAAGTAAGAAAAGACTCATAATAAACATCTTAAGTTAAATGAAAGATAAATTACAGCCGTGATTTGCAAACATGTTCCTGTTTTTCAAGGCACGCAATTACTGCGAGCATAATTACTACCATAAAGCTGATGTCTTTTAGTTTTCCTATGCTCATGCATTCAATTGCATTGTAGCAATTAGCTGTGATTAGCTGGGAGAGCTTTTTAATTAACACGTGATAGCATGCCAAGCTAAAAATGACAAATTGAACGAACCACTCTGAGTTACTTTCCATTGTGTACGTTTATTTACATATTTTAGACCACAGAATGTTGACTAGCCTCTTAGCCCAGCATTTAGCAATGCAAACAATAGCTAATGAACCGAGAAAGCTTTTGTCTCATTTACTCTTCAACTTAACAGACTTAGCAAAAGTGAATGAGTGACTCTGAATGGCTTTCTGTTTATTTACATATTTTATACCACATGTTGACTACACTTGTGTGAGAAAGTGTGCTTAATTATGTGGAATGTGCACTTGAACGTGTAGTGTACTTCAAATATTCAAATCTTTAAAAACTGTACTTGCAGATATAATATTAATGAAATAAAAGACTACTTTCCTGAATATGTTTCTTAGATTAAAAAACACTTAAAATACTGTTATTTAAAATGGTAAATTAGAAGTTTTACTTTGAAGTGTTTTTTGTGCTTGAAAAAAATGCCATGTTTAAGTAAACTTAAAACGCCAAATCAACAAAAAAAATAAAAAAACACTTTAAAAAGACACTTTTTAAAACGGCAAATTAAAAGTTTTTTGTGTGTGTGTTTAATTGTTGAATGTTTAGTTGTAGTTTACTTCAAATCTGTACAAAGTACATTTTTAAACATTAATGAAAAAAGGTTAAGTTTAATAAACTTTAATAATCTTTGTTTCAAAGTTTAGTCATACTTTAAAGTGCTTCTAATTGCATTAAAATATACTTGTCAGTATATTCGGCAGTACACTTTTTTAATATAGCATACTGTAATTAAAATGACATACAGTATATTTCCTACTTAAGTGGGTGAATAAAAGCGCTTAAGTTTAACTAAACACAACACATTTTAATTTAATTGTAAATAACATACACTTTACATTTCATGCTTAAACTATTAATTCCAACGTAAGTACTCTTTTTGAATGTTTGCTGAAGCATACTTTTTTTTTTTTTAACAAGGGTAGTCTTTTAGCCTAGCATTTAGCAAAGCAAACAATAGCTAATGAACCGGGAAATCTTTTGTCTCATCTCATTCAACCCATACTGACTTAGCAGAAGCCACAATCCCATAATGGGAACTTCAGTGGAAGTGTTTACCTTTCCCATGGTTCAACACTAGCCGCGATTGCTTAACCATGCGGCGGTGAAAATCAACGGAGGGACATCTTCTATCCCTACATACCAGGTTTCACTAGCGTGGAAGTTATTCTGAGGCTGCCGCAAGATTGTTTGGAGGCTCGTCAAGAACTCCAAATTAAAAACCACAAACATTTCGGAGCACTTAACCCGAAAACATTCTCCTCAATCAAGCTGAAGACTTGAGGGAACGGACACGTCGTTCTCACAGGTACTGAAAGAGCCCAAGGGACCTCAAAGGGGCCCCCAATCTTCAAAACATTGTGGAGTTCGATGATGTATTGTTTAGAGCTCCTCCCAAAAGGCATTTCATTCACCGTAAACAGCCTCTTAAAAGAGTGCCGCTGTCCCACGGGTCGCCAAAAGTCCTGTACCGAGACTGCATAATTATGCTAGTGTGTGATAAAGGAAAATGGCCCTATTTTAAGATCCATCTCGTCCAGGCAAGCCACCAGAGTCTTAGCAGTTGCCCTTAAATAGTTCAATAATATCTGTGAAACCATAAATAGATCGTGTCAGCTCTCATAAACACGCAAGAGAGTTATTTTAAATCACCACACCAGGCTTTAATATGAGTTCTGATGGTTTTCGGTAGAGACTAGGAGTCTTGGAACAAACAGCGTTGGAGTATCAGACACAACCCAAGCCAAGGGATCATTTCTTAGAGGCTTTAATCATCTGGCTCCTGCTTTGCACTGGGGGGGCCGACAATTAAAAGTTTAGTGGGATAATATAAATATGTGTTGCTCTCAGCCTTGTTTACTTCCCATTTCGCACCAAATGAATGGCTTTATATTGGTGTCATAAATTATGCAAGCTTAAGCTTCATAATAGGTAATCCTATATTAATTTCTAAGAAAGGCTTGGACAGATAATGGCAGGATAAACAAATGTAGTCCAGATGGGAGATCTAATTCTGTTTATCCCTATTGTGTCACAGCTATTCAGTAAAAAGCTTGATCAACCAAACGTTACTTACTGCATTGTTTCGCCAACACTTCAAGCTCAACTGTGACAGGCCTTAGATCTCGCATATTGTGTGTTATTTATGGTTGTCTCACACATAAAAATATGTAGCTTTAAATTACGATCACAGCCACAAGAGGCCAGCTTTAAAACCAGCAGGAGTTGCTCTTACATAACTAGATAAAGTGCAACCAGGTCCCTTATTTGAATGCATATCGAGAGGCCCAGCGTACTGGGAAATGCTTCCCCATCTTAAAAAAATATTCTGTTGAGTACAAATTAAGCTCAATCTTGTAGTATAATGTTTATTATCATTGAGGAATTTACAAAGAAAGTTTTTTTTTGTGCTGGGTATTTTACCTGATTTGATGATCCTGGTCAAAAATATCCAGGCTGTTTCTGTGTGAAAACAAGCATTATTTTTGGATAGTTTTGACAACGTTCCCTCAAAAACTATCCCTCAAGGCCTATGATCAATAATAATTGAAAAAAGTTGAAGATGGAATCCAATTTGGGAATAATACAGCATATTTTAAACCAGGAACAAGTCTAACAAGTGTGAATAATTTAATAAAACTATAAAAATTATTTTTAATAAATAAATAAAAAATTGGCAAAGTTGAGCATATATAGCTGGTAAGTTTTAATCCAATGCAATAACATTAACTAGTATTTTTTTGGGAAAAGAAAACCTCTCTAGGGCAAAATGGCTGGAAAACGGAACAGAACATGAGGATTGAAGCAGAAAAGGGAAGCCCATAATTAAAAAAAACACATTAATTAATTACCCTGTCAAAAATGTATATTATTTCGGCTGAAAGCTGTTTAGTTCATTTTTACAGGCATTTTAGGGATTTAGGGTTTATGGCCCTGCATTTTTATTGCAATAAAGTCATAAAATTGTATATAACTCAAAACACAATACGTCAGTAAGTGAATTTTGTCACACTAAAATCAATTTAACACATACATTGTTTAGGTTTTATCATGGCTCCTCTATTCAGTTTATGTCTAAATATCACTAATTGATTTCTTTAGGACTGCAGGGCTCCTGGAATGAGAGGTCGCATATGAGAGCTATTACCCAGCATGCTTTGCTATCTCCCCCATATGGAAGTAACACTAACATAACTCCGCCGAAGCCCAGCTGACTGTTTATTGTTACAGGCTTAGGCCTAATCAATGTTTTAGAAACTGGACCCAGGCTAAGCTCTGATGGACGGACAATGACAACCACCTGAAAGCTGAGAGAGTGAAGAGAAGGAGAGCCAGCAAATCAGACCGCAGAGTTTTGAGGGGGAAGGATCTCTGTTATGGCATCCCACAGAGTACAAAGGCATTTTAAAGAGGGAGTTCTTTGACTCTCTGGCCTTTTATTCAACCTACAAGTCTGACGTTAGTTTAGGGACATTGATTTAGTCTGCCTCCATAGTTCTGTTTCGCCATAATGGCCAAATAATGACTCTGATGTGTTGGCAGACTCTTCTCAGACTCATGTGAATGGATCAGATTTAAAGATCTGGCAGATGTTCTGACTAAGTTCTTGTCGTCATTCTCGGCTCAACCCACTCAAATTGTTTTCTGTGGCCCGTGCATGAAACAACCAATAAAATACACAGCAGACGGAAGATAGTCCAGGAAAACGCTTATGCCATTAAACTGACTGGCAATCTGAGATGCCATGCTGACATGCAGGGAATAGCGTTGTCATGGAAAATACTTTCGTCATGATGACAGATTTGAAATTGGGTTTTCTAGCTCCTGTAGGTCTGTAAACAGCATTATAGCTTGGAACGCTTACAATTTCCCATCATAAAATGGAAAGTATCCATTAGTACGGTTCTGTAGTATGCAATCACCAGATATCAAGCCATCATGACAGGTTACAAGAGTAATGTACGTATGATTATGAAGTACTAGAAAATCATTACAGCCATCTAAAAAGCCATGCATTGAAACTCTCGTGATGTAGACATGTCGGATAGCGGAAGGAAAAAATCTTCTAAATTCAAGATTCAAAGTACATTTGGGATGGTGCCGACAAATTGATTGGCAATGGTATGCCCACCTGTTAGGAAAGAATCAGCAGGTGTTCATATCTCCATGACAACCGTACCATCAATTTACTTTAACTGTCAGTCTTTCACAAAAATACAGAACCAGTAAATTCCTGGTCTGCTGAACTCACAAACAAACAAGACTTGAAAAAATTTACAAGCAAAACAATTAGTTATCCATTAACTATAAAAAAGAATTAAATTCATACGTAAAAAATACAATAAAATATATAAGAAATAAATTAATTATTATTTATCAACATGAATTTACAATGATATATAGGATATGATTTTTTTTCTTCTAAAATGAGCGCTTTTACAGAATCAAGCTCCTATAGTACATTTATGTCTGTATTTCATTTTAATTGCATAGAAAATAACCTATACATTGCCATTACATATACTTACATATATATATATACGCATACATACACACATACATATACTTTATATGTCATACTTAGAGGCTATATATATTACATTTGAACAATTTTCCTTATAATATTTTTTTTCAGTTGAAAGCAAAATATATAATATTATTATATTATATTTTTTTTATATTGTATGTAAAACAGAGTGTGATGATCTCGTTGGTAATTTGCTACTTTCTTCCAGCTGGAAACTTCATAACACAATTAAGGCATTTCAGTTTTGTGTAAATTACCTCGTGAGAAAGTAACTTAATATATTGCGTTGGCAAATGATAAAGTTGAGTAGATCTGGACTGGTAAAAGTCCAGAAAGCCCACACGAGGTGAACCATGAACAAAACATCATGTGCCTTTGAGCAAAACACTTAACCTTAGGTTGTTCCAGAGGGACTGTCCCTGTAGTAAGTTGCTGTGGATACAAGGGTCGGCTAATTAGTACTTTGATGACTTACAAAGCACTAGTATGCCAAGAAAATGAAACATAGTCTGCACTAGTATATCAAAAATGTAATGAAATAAAAGTAGAGTCATTAAAGGGCCTGGAAACAAAGGGGACACACCACTGAACGGTAACAAATGGTTGAGCGATCACAGACCAGGTCATCAAATGTTCTTTCCAGCAGCACTTTTATGCGGGTCATCCGTCTAACTAATCCCAGACACATCAACACAGGACTTAAAAGAACCAAGATCCATTCGATACACACATACGCAAGCAGAAAGTAGTAGCCCCCACTGGAAAGCAAGACCTGGACGGTACTAATTTGTCATCTGGTCAATGCGTTAGGACTTTCTTCCACCAAATCCGGCCATTACTCCTTTAATAGCAGCAGAGAACGCAGAGGCAAGCTTAAGCAATCTGTCTTGGGTTGACACTCACTTTCAAACTTCACACTTTTAACAGGGGCAACTCAACACCTTTCAGCTCAATGAGCAGCACAAAGGAGCCAATTAGATCCAGGGCTTCAGTGACCAGGGATCCCGAGCTCAACTCAATACGCTGACTGCTCAACTGAGGGGATAAAGCGCTCTTTTTTTAACTCAAGCAGTTGGCAAGCTTTTTTCACATACTTGTCGCTTTTTCAAAAACAACAACAATGACGTAATCTAATTAAAGCAAGTTAGACTTGGCCACATCATAGCATATCTTCTGATGAAGCATTTTTATAAAGTTGTTTATAGTATGTTGGCTCTAATTGGACAGGGTGATGAGATATACTGGCCTCGTTCGTCTCCGAGATGCATCCTTGGGATGGATTCCAGAGAACAAAATTCACCCTGCGCTGTCAGCCAGAATATCACGGGGCTGTAGCAGTGGATCCAAGGCAACCAAACAACTTAAGACTATTGACTCGACTGATGTAAGTTACACAGAGAGAGGAATATCAAGTAGAGTTTCTATATTTAGTATATTAGTTGTCAGTTTGCAATTAGTATGGGTTGGGAATGAAAAACTGGTTCTTATTTTCAGTTCTGTACGCGAGTCAAAAATGCTACCAAATATTTCCTCATTAAAAAAAAAACAGTGTAGTCTGATTCTGAAAAGAATTACTCGAATTCCTTTCAAGTGATTCAAACACAACATGAGAGATTCTAGTGAGTAGGTTCTTTTTAGACCAATTTTCTTTTGACCAATTCTGAATCAGATTAATCTGTTGAGCTGCTTATAACACAAAAACATACAATTGATTCTTTTTAAGCGAATCAAAGTGTTTTGCACAGCATCAGTGTAATTTGATTCTCAAACTAATTCTAATGAGTCTTCCCGTTTTTTGGAGTGAAATTAAACAAGTGCACTATTGCCAACACTAGACTAAAGCCCTGTTTACACTATTGCATTTTTGTTTTAAGACGCATAACATTTGCTACGGTTTAAAGTCAGTGTAAATGGACCAAAACAGAGACTTTTGAAAACGATGGAGTGGCTGCCCACATTCTCTCCACGTATCCTTGGTGACAGTGTAAAGAATAACATCATGCTCATAAGTGTACCCAATAATATGTATACTGTAGGTAGATGCCTCATTCGACCACTCCAAGCATGTAGATGCAATATAAATAATAGAGAGACATCTATACACATCTATGGTTGTACCTGCATGAGGGGTCATGTGACACACGTTTTTGGTTGTGTAGTGCAGACATGGAATGTTTCTCAAAATGCCTGTTTAGATGAGGATAGTTTCCCGTTTAGTGTAAATGGGCCCTAATTCTGGATTAAATCTGTTGAGGTGGATCTCCTTAGTGGATCAAAGCTATAAGTTTATTCTTTTTAAGCAACACAGGCCCTGTTCACACTTGTGTGTTTTCATTTTAAAACATAATTTTAGAATGAAAATAATCTTCGTTTATACTGGCATTTAAACTGTGTTTCAGAAAACGGTCTCTGTCACTACACAATCGAAAACGCACAGCACATGATCATTTATTCAGGTGCCACCATAGATATGTATTATTTAGACAGGGTATGCATCTAAGTGCCTGGAGCAGTGGAATCTATGGGGAACCACCTTTACATATCATTAGGTACAATACAACAATGAGCATAATGTTATTGTTTACACGGTCATCAAGGATACACAAAGAGAATGTGGGCAGTCACGCCATGGTTTGTAAATGTCTTTTTTTGCTCCATTTACACTGAAATGCAACCTCTGAGTTTTCTAACTAAAATGGTGTCTGCAGCATTTTCAAAAATCTGTTTTTGTGGATCAAAAATGACAGAGTAGTGTAAACGACTTGATTCTGGATTAGATCTACTGAAGTGGTTCTTTTAATGATTCAAAAACATCCAACATACAAGTTGATTCTTTTTAAATGAATCAAACTGACAATCAGTGCTTTATGATTCTCAAAAGAATCACTCAATTATCAAAACTGTTAAATATAGATTCAAATACAACACACAACATAAGTCATTTTTTAAAAAGTGAATCACATATACAGCATGATCAGTTTAGTCTGATTTCCAAATGAATGACTCTGCCAGAAAATGAGTTTTAAATAAAAAAAACAGTATGACCAGTGTAGACTAATTCTGGTTCACTAAGAAACATCGATTCATAAGATGAATCAACCAAACGGTTTTATTTTTTACAATCTCTACACCTAAACTAACCCCAGTACTATCCACTAAATGACACAAAGAAGTAGAATAAGCATAATTCTGTTGGTGAGTTTGTATGTTTAACTTAGACAACTGAATTTGTCCTTTAACAAGCTACAGTGCAGAGAACCTAGCCTGCTCTATAGACTGTCCTTAGCTTGTCCTTAACTCATATGACCTGCCATTCTAACACAATAAAAGCTAAATGAGGCCGTTGGGCCAGGAGTCCACATGACAGTAAGAGGCACAGCTCTCAGTGTTCATCGTAAAGACTTCATCCTCTGGAATAAAAAAAAAAACAGGCATCACGTCACAAAGAATAACATCACTAACTTAATAGCACTAAAAATGACTGATCTACATCTCAGTAAGTGTTTTATCAGCCCGTCTCGATGAAAGCAGGTTTAAGAGAAGAGGAGAAAGAGAGCATCTAGGGGGTGGGGTTGAATCCCGGTGCAGAACGACAGGCCGAATTACAGCCTGTCAGAAGAAAAACACGACTGTCTGAAATATGACAGGTATTAATGAATGCTAATGAGAGGGAGAAGGCACAAGGAGAGTTAAAGAAGAGATGAGGCATGTAAGCTTTCGATGCTGTTTAAATGAGGAACTCGCATACCTCCAGACCAGGTTCCCCAGGGAATTACCAGAAAAGAGATCTAAATATGGAGCCCGGGAGAGAGGTTAGAGTTCACAGGGTCAGTCTAAACGCTGACCTCACTCTCTGCTAACGTCTTCATCAGATGTCCGGTTACATTAGACCCTTTGCAAGAGCAGCTAGAGGACGTACTGTCTACAAACACACTAATAACTGCACAAACAGCTTTATAAGAACATGGTTCATCCTGACAGATGGACAGAGGCAATTTTTAGTCACCATTTAAGATGATTTAGTAACCTTCTTTCATCTCAGCACTCTTAAAATGATGTTACTGATACATATTTATACATATATATATATATATTTATATATATTTTTTTTTTAATACACTTTATACTAATCATAGATAGATATAGAATAATAATTTAATTCTATGTAATTTAATTACATCTAAAATGTAATATATATGTAACTTCAATTCAATATAATTTATAAAAATTATGAAATAAAATATTTTTTTTTTATATATATATATATATATTTTCAATAAATAAGTAACAAATAAATTATTCCATTCATAAATGACAGAATGCTAGAATTTTAGAACCAGTACTTATAATATTTTGGTGCCTAAATTCACTTGTAGCATTTAAAAAGTTGCTTTTTCTTTGCTTATTAATACATTTTATTTATTTAAAGTAACTTGTGTATTCTAATACTGTGATTTCTCAGTTATCAGCCATTACATGAAAACATATCAGCTTCTCTGTATCAGCAAAGTTTTAATGATTGGTGCATTAATATGTTAAAAATTTGTGTGTAAAGCTAAATTCGAACTCATGACCTCTCACACTTAAGGCAAGAAATATTTTCTCAGAGTCACATCAACTCACGCTCAGGTTGAACTGAGACCCCTAAGACTGAAATCATAGACCGTCCCCTGCTGAGGTGTCATACAGACACCCTATACAGTGTTGCAGCCCTAATGATTTTATATAGCCGGGTGCTGATGTGAGAGTAATGATTTATTAATAGAGTGGGATTTAAGAATAGCTGTCTGATTACTCTAGCAGAGGTGCAGTTTATCTGTGCTGAGATTCTCTCAACTATTCCCGGGTGACGCGTGGAGACGGCCGTAAATGGGGGTCTCCTTTCAAGCTTCTGCGGATTCTTTCCCTGTTCGTGTGCCTCGACCCTTGGCCTTTGTCTTGCTGATGCGCACATCACAGAACATCACCACGGCGGCTCTAGAGGTCACGACCCAGAGAGGAACACGGGAAGAAGACGAGAATCAGCCTGAGCACTGACTTACACACCTGTACTGAGAAGTTCATCTGTCTTTTTCACGCGACCTTACTTTCTGCTTTTCCATTCACTTTCAAGAATTTCTATATTCAGAATGGAACAAAGAGAGCACTATTGAAAGATTTTTTCTTGTTTAATTTAATAATAATAAAAATCTATTAAAATTCCTTAACATTTTTTGCAAATGTTCTTTTATTGTTACTGTGGTGTATGCTTTTATTTTCAAATTAATACATCTGTAATTTATTTTCTTTTATTTGAATGTCAAATGAAAAAGATAAACTATTTATTCAACTTATATATAATTTCTTTGCAAATATATATATATAATTATGTAAATATAAACTCAAATTATTTATTGACTTAATTATTTTTTTTAATTATAAAAATATATTTAATTATATACTATCCTTTTTTTTACAGTTATTTTAATGGAATTTATTTCTTTGCTTACAAAATTAAACAGAAAATTTAATTATTTATTTCTATAAAATAAAATACAAAAAAATAAACTTTTTTTGGCATAAAATAAAAAAATTAAAAAGTTTTATCTCAATTAAAATTATTTATTTTCCTAAACTAAATTAAAATAAAATAAGTGAACCTCCCATTTTTTGTACAACTTCACAGATCTTCCTGGGTCTTCAACTGTCCTGTGATTTCACTTTCTCCCTCTCTCTTTTCTCTCAGTACTGCCTCAAAGCAAGAGTCTTTTATTACAGGAATCAAGCGTTGCATTAGAGTAGTCTGTAATTAAACATGTCCAGTGGCGGTCATTACCAAATACCAGCTCTAATTGCCCCTTATCTGGGGTTATTACTGCCTAGTAGGAGAAAATGACTCCATATCATGTGGAGAGAGGCTGATGTGGCACTGGTGTGTATACGTGTGTGTGAAGAGGTGGGTAATTGTGTTAAATTTATGTTGAGATGGAATGAGAGTCGGGGGAGGTGAGAAAGGACGGTGATACAGAGGTGACGGCTTAGTAGGTGCATTAATTCTGAAAATACACTCACTTACTGGCATGCATGTTAAGCCTGGAATACACTACACAACTTCTGCCTGGATTAACAGTCTGAACAAGCTGTCGTAGATGTTGAAAGTTTGCAGACTTTAGTTGAAATATTTTATTGAAAAAAAAAAAACACACAGCATATGAAGGCAACAGACCAGCTTCAGACTATGATTTCATATTTTGAGTTGATTGTAAAATTATTTTTTGTCATAGATCTCCTTGCTCCTCCTACTGTAGCAAAGCATGTGTGTGTCATGATTTTAACTACTTTAAGAACTGATAGTGTGTGTGATTTAGATCTACATTTATTGTATGATGCCCAGTTTTGTTTTATTTAGTTTTGTTTTACAAAAGTTATGTCTAGTGGTTTGAAATTTCAAAGGATTTAAAAAGTTGTGTAGTGTATCTCAGCCTTGATTTGAAAAGAGGAGATCAGTAAAATTATGTGGATAGTAGTATCATATATATATAAATGCATTAATTGCATCATAAAATGTATTTATTAAAGTTAATACAGTAATTGATATATATTAATAATTATTATAAAATATATTAAATGTATAAATTAGAAACATGTATTAATATTTATTTTGTATATTATATTAAATATTTAATAATAATAATTACTGTTTGTCTTCTGCATTATATTTCTTTTTTTTTTTTACTACTAATAACTAACAATTCAAATTATAAAATATATCTAATAAGATACCACTAATGAAATCATAAAATGCATTATAAATTCTAAAATGTATTTATAATAACAACAACAATAACAATAATACATTTTCTTGTATATTTTATAATAATAATAATTTGCATTGCTGTTATTTATTTTAATAATACCAATTTATAGACAATTATAAAATGTATTTATTTATTTTCCCCAAATCTGATATTTTTTAGTCTTTTTGCTCTCCTATTTAGGACAGGCTAGACTTGACAAAGGAAGTGGGCCAGTGAGAGTAATGGATCCGGGACATAAGCTGTCCCAGGATGGACTCAAACCTAGGTTCCAGTGCTTAATTGATAGCTGCAAAGTGTTAGGTATTTTGCTCCATTTTCAGAGGGGAGAGAGAAAAAACACAAATGAAACCGCGATATGCCTGGGAAGCACCATTTTACCTGACCTCCTCAGGGAAACCCATCTGGATTGGTCTTTATTGTCACTGTGGGCTCTAACAGCATTGCAGGTTTTGAGGCGTTGGCAGCCTGTTTCTGGTCTGCTGAGACACTCTTCTCTGCCTGCAGCATGAAGCAATGTTTTATCCATACATGAGTGCTCGCTCTCTCTATCTCAGCGATTTCCAGTCCTCTGCAGCCCTCAGCACATATCCTCAACCTCGGAGAATGTGTGTGTGTGTGTGTACCAAGGATCAGGGTTGTCACTACTGGATCGATGCCTCACTGTGTCTGACAAGACTGTGTCGATTCAGCACACTCTGTGAACAAAGACCAAACAGTACACAAACACACACACACATAACTCAAAATTCTTGAAATCCATCACAAGGTCATTGCATTCAGTCAGGGTCCTGAGGGACATGTGTTGAGCGCACCGTTCTGCTCTAACAGCACTGCCTAAATCTGAAAACGAGCACTGAGGATATTGTACAGGAGAGAAACCTACAGTACAAAACCAAACTCGTAACATGTCAACGGTCTACACATTGGCCGTTTTCCTAATTTGCCACTTAAAAAGCAGAAACGAAACTGATTTCAGTTTGGAATTAGTGTGAAGAAGAAAACCATTATAGGTGTTGTGATTAATTATAAATATTACTGTGTATCACTAATAATTCTAAACATATTTTTACAGTTAAAAAATGTATTACATTATTTGGGAAATGTTATGTAGTTTATTTCAACTTACATAGAATTGAATTAAACAAATGTTTAGCCAACTTCATGCTTTATGGTACATAGTTAAACAGTATAT
>JAUMHI010000037.1:5333163-5354465 GCA_032359435.1 Enteromius unitaeniatus | reverse complement strand
CAAATGTTTAGCCAACTTCATGCTTTATGGTACATAGTTAAACAGTATATATATATATATATATATATATATATATATATACGTATAATATATATATATATATATATATATATATATATATATATATAAATGTATAAATCCGAGTTGTTCATTTATTTTTTTAAGTTGCACTCTTAATCCTCTTTACTAATTGCAATTAATAGATTACAATTATTTATTTATTTATTTTTGCATTGCTTTCTCACGGTTAGTAATTTGCTAAAGGAACAAAATGTAAAATTAACAGGAATTATAATCAGAAAACAGCAACACATGATATCTGACCACAGATCATATCTGTCATAAACAGCTCGGATAATGGATTTCCATTGCAGTAGAGTGATTGAATAACAGTCCATGCAGCACATATCTTGTCTATGCACGACTACGATTAAAAAAAGAGCAGAGTACGTGAGGTACACGGATACCATTTACAGTTGCATCTTTGAACATAAGTGTGTGCGCGTGGGTGTGTGTTAATGATTAAACTGTGTTGGCTTTCTGTTCATCTCTGATTGATAACTGGTATCCTTGTCTCCCCACGGGCCCATTAAGAACCTCTTGTCTGTGTTCCTGTCACAGCTCGTGCTTCGAAAGAGCGCATCACACTTCCTCCCCGGCAGTGTCGGGATGGGATTAAACGATCGCCTGTCCCCGATGAGCGCAAATGAAACCGGATCAGCTCTCCGGTGTGGTAAAAATCGCTGCACCTCAGCAGAATACTTGGCATTTCTTAAATCAGTATCAGCTTTCGGTTTCAGCATCACTTTTGGCTTCTAGACATAATGTCAATCTGTGATCCATAAATCCTTTTCGCTGAAGCTTTTATAAAAATATTTATGCTACGCAACTGTATGTGATACGCACCAGGAAAGGAAGAGGAGAAGAGTCCGTGACTTTAAAAACCAAAGATTTCTTAAATACAAAAAGATCCTGGGAAAAGGGACACAAGTCGGTGTGAAGAATTCATAAGTATAATGTTTCTAAATGGTACCAAGTTTAAATTAATACGCCTCTAAATGTTAATTTCACACTAGATCTTTTGGCAAAGAATTGGTTCGGTATGTCGTTTGAGTTCAGTTTATTTGGTTGATGTGAAAACCAGAAAATAGTGTTTGAAAGATGGCTTTGCTAAACATAATAACACATGAATTGACCATTTGAGAGGAGTCTAGTGAATTTTGCTTATAAAAAAACAGATCTACAAAAGCTGCTGAGCCAGAACCAAATCTCATCTTTGAACCATTAAAAATATCTAACATTTGATACCATGGACGGCTGACAGAAGTTAGGTCTTCTATCTAAACTCCGTAGAGTTTCTATGGAGTCAGTCATAGTCTCTAATGAAATTATAGCATGTAAAAATGGATCTCTTGATAGTGCCAAAGACAGAAACCTCACTATAGTTACTACAAAACAGAAAAACATTTCACCCCATTATCACTGTATGGCCAACTCTACCTTGAAAAAAAACTATAAACTGATTGTAAATTGATCGCCTTGGTATTCCAAACATCACTCTGTTTGTTTCAGCCTCCTGAGCAGTGCAACATAGCAACATTGGCACATCCAATGGCATTCCTATCTGTTTGATCGTCCAGTGACAAATGGGGGAAGTTTTCAGTAAAACAGTTTGGAACAGTAACTGTTTGGGCTACAGTGGTGAGAAATTACATAAATGTTTTGGAAGCAATAAAGCGAACACTAAAAGAAATACTTTGGTAAAATTACACCAAAAGGAGCGCGATAAACGAGTGCAACCACAACTTGTAATTTCGACTCCATGTGTCTCCATTTAGACACGAACACGCGCTCGCATAAACAGCTGCATCAGTAACGACGATGAATAGCATCTCTCAGCGCTGTCTAGGGGCATTGATCATGGACATTAAGCACGGAGGTCTGTGGTCTGGGAGAAAGCTGTTCACATGCTTAAATCTGTGACTAATCCATTCTAATTTGGCTCTCTATCTCCTGATAACCTGCAATACCGGGGTGCTTTGTAGAAACAAATCGCCTTTAACACTGTACGCCAATATCCATCTTCCAGAAAACACGTCTTATAAGTCAATACCGTCCTTAGTAAAGGGCTAGTTCACCCAAAAATAAAAACTCTCATCATTTGCTTACTCTAATGACTTCCAAACTTGTATGACTTTGTTACAATCAGTGGAACTGAAATTATCAATCACTTTTGTGTATATAGTGCTTTTAACAATACATATTGCGTCAAAGCAGTGAACAGGTTCAGAACAATTGCTCACTGTTTTTTGACTATACAATAAAGGTCAATGGGGTCCAATTCTGTTTAGACACAAATGTTCTTCAAAGCATCATCCCAGAAAGGTAGTAAGAAAATTAAAAAAGGCCAATGCATGCATTATTGAACTCTTGTTAACGAGTGGCAAAGACTGACACAGAAAATGATAAATTGTTGAATAAACTTTTCATTTTCATTGTCTTTTCATTTAAACAGTGTCCTTACTACTTTTCTGGGCCTTGAATATGCTGCACTAGTTGTGTTGCTGTCTATGCAGTGTCAGAAAGCCCTTATATTTAATCCAAAATATCTTATTTTTTGTTCTGAAGATGAACAAAGGTCTAACACTGGTCTAACATCCTAACTGCGATGCCGCAACACACAATAAAAGGTATCTTGTCCATGTCATGAGATTCTGTCCTAACTAGCCATGACGGCAACACACAAAATTTCAAATTTAGCAACTGTTTCTATTTCTACGACGTTGCAGCTGGAACAACAGCATACAAACTATACGACAGTGGATAATCTCAGGTGATTATGTGCTTTATTCAAAGTTAAACATATCCAATATGAGTTTAAATATCATATTTCGTGACCTTATAGCCAAGCAAAATGTAATAATGTTAAAAAGGTTTCATATTTATGAATTAGAGTATAAACATCAATTTTGTTTGCGAGAGCAGTACGCTTCCAGAGAGAGCCCGTCCACACATGCTTCTGATCGGCTGTGATATTTGACTGAATCTTTATGTCACGTGTAGTTAGGACACAGTGTAACCCTTTAAACTGTCTGCTGACAGCTATCTTCCAAAAATGCATCTTTATAAAAAGTTTAGTTTTCCCATAAATAAAAATAAAACGTCATAATTTACTCACCCTGGTTAGCATCAACTTCTCTTAACTTCTCTTTCTTCTCTATTTGAGTGTTTCTTTGCCCATACAATAAAGGTCAATGGGGTCCAATGTTGTTTACAAAACAATCTTTTTTGTGTTCCACAAAAGAAAGTCAGTCATACATGAGATTGAATAAATGATGAATTTAACATTTTTGAATGAACTATCCCTTTAAGCAAAAAAGACAAAATAATTGCTTCTTTTCAGCAACACATGAGATAGTGGTTAAGTGTCTGGATTTGAAAGATAAATTACTCAATTAAGTTACGTTAACAGCTGGTTGGTCCTCAAGTTCCACATCAATGGTATCGATCAGAGCCAGTGGCAGAAAATAAAAGTGAATTCCAATGCATCGTTGAGCGCTTCTCATCTTCCTCATCAAATACGGATGGCCTGTGTTGTTTCTCATAAATGTCATCTCACCCATTCCAGCCATTAATCTCCATGAGGCCTCACTCGGTGATTTGATTTAGTGGAGTTCGCTGGCTTATGCCCCACCGGACCAGGGTTGGCAGGGTTTAAGGTAGTGTGTTTGCGCCCATTTTTATTTGACTGGACTGCAGCGGCAGCAGCAGGGGTACGAGTGGGAAAACAGGAAAGGGTTTTATGATCGGATCCATAGCTGCCACTGGAATCAAAGACACACAGACAGAGGAAACATAGGCACATGGACACAAAGAGCAGACGCGCAATGCTAGCTGAGAAAGCCCAATCAAGCAAATCCAGTCTCAGAGAGAGCGTGTTCTCGCATGGTAGCACACCAGTGTGATATAAATGGCAACCTACTGGGCCATTTGTGCTTCTACATTTGATATCTAATAAACAAGAACAAATGAGACTGTCCTTCACACTCGAGGAACGAAATCTGACATCAGCGCACAAACAGCCCATTGACAACTGGGCTCAAATGTGGCATAGAGGAATGCTTGGAACTGTGTGAAAAGGTTGATCCGCGGCCGAGATCATATTGGTTACGTCCTAATGGGTTCTTGTTGTATTTTCCATATCTTGAAGCTGGCAAACTATGCAAGAATTACTATTGCATAGTTCATTCCTTGAGGTTGTGTTTTCAGTGACAAGGCTGACAACCAATGGCCTCGCTTGTGTCACTGCGATTGGTTGAAAGCAGCAAAGGGATGAGTGTGACCCTTGGCCACAAGTAATTTCCATTGCGGCGGAGTTTAAGTTTAACTGGTTTACAGGTCTTTATTTGGAGCACACAGCTGAAGTAACAAAGGCAACAGCACTAGCCAGTGGGTTTGTGATGCCATGAAAGAACGGCAGAAATTATGCCAAGCCTAAAATGCATGCTTAGACCCACTAAAACCCTAAAAAGGGTTCTCTAGATATGACCCCCCACCTTTGCATTCAAGTTATATGCACAGATCTATTCATAATGATAATTCAATCGACAGCAAGACGAAGCTGTAGGTCTAGCACATCAATAAAGCTCTTAAAATCGCCATCACTTTTAAAGAAGGCAAATACAATGGGCAAATCATTCAGCAGTGCTGTGTCCATAGCAACAGCAGAACCATCTAGCCTTCTAAACGAAACATTGACCCCGTATTTTCATTTTCTGTCACCAGAGGCACTGAATGCTGGAAAATACAGTAAGAAGGCGAATCTCACAAAAACCTGGCAAAAACATGTCCGGGTCATATTTTAGCCTAAATGGAGAAGGAAGAAGAAAAATATGTGTATTTTCAAGGCTGTTAAGATTATTACAGAATTATCTTTACAACAATTAAGCACACCAATTTCTCAAAATTAAAAAAAATAAATAAAACTCAAGTACCAAAAGTCTGGGGTCAGTAAGATTTTGAAATGCTTTTGAAAGTATTATGCTCAACAAGCCTGTTTATTTGATCGAATATTGTGAAATATTTTCAAGAACCAGCTTCTATTTTCATATATTTAAAAATGTATTCCTGTGATGGCTGAATTTTGGATGGAACCCTGAATTTTCAGCAGACATTATTTTAGATTTTAGTGTCGCACAATCCTTCAAAATCCATTCTAATGTGCTGATTTAGTGCTCAAGAAACATTATATTTATCAATGTTGTAAACAGTGTTACTTAACATCTTAGTGAAAACCTTATGAATATAAAGTACAAAAGAACAGGAATGCACTTTTTTTGGTAACATTATAAATATCTTTACTGTCATTTCTGCTGAAAAAAGCATTGATTTCTTTTTAAAACACTGCACTTGCTCCAAACTTTTGAAAAGTCTAAAAATATATAATATAATATACAATATAAAAAATATATATTTATGCAATGAATTTAAACATACTGTATATAAAAATCTTAATTAAGTATTTTCATTCATACTGGAACCTACATTGTTATTTTTATTACAATACAAATCTAATCATTTAAAAAACATTAATTTAAAGAAATGAATGAAAAATAGGCTTTAAATTTGAAAATTGTAAATGAAAAATGTAATTCCTCTTTGCAATTTTGCACTGAAATGCATCCCGGACATATTTTCGTGAGATTCACCCAGCACCGCTGGCAAGATGCAGGTGGGAGGAGTGCTGGGGTCTGAAACAAGAGAGCAGAGCAGCTCAGTGGATGTAATCTCTATGCTGACTTATCAGAAACACATTTGCTGAAGTAAATCGGTAAGCGCCTGCAATCGCATATATATGGGGCAACAGGCCAAAAATCCCCTCTCAGCCTGTACGAAGCGAGCCTCTCCAGGTCCCCTTTCAACCTGGGACCCCCATCTCATTCTCATTCGATTTTTCTTCACCTGTCCTTCTCCCCGTCTCTCACAGAAAAATAATAAGGCTTCCTCCCGCGTCCCTGAGGGCTGTGCTTGCGAGAGGGGTCAGAGCAGACCCCGCTCGTGCAAAATCCAGCCTCTCTCTCCTTAGCGGGCTGTCAAGAATTTAAAAAATGGAGACAGGCTGAGAGAGGCTGAGGCAATTACTCATTTACAGTCTGTATAGACGTTACTGAAAGCTGCCTTCCCTCGGCTGCAAAAGCAGCAAATGTGTTTCCAATTAAAACTCTTGTGTTTACATATTCCGCATTTTCTATTGTGTAACTGCGCGATTTATTGCAGGCCTGTTGTATTTCCTCTGGGGCGGAAAATATGGTCGTGAGGCGTGAATATGTCACATGATTGGTGCCAAGCACAGAACTCTCTTAAAATTCGATCAGCGAGGCCGCGGAAGCAGGACGGCGCGGTCCGAGTTCGGCCATATGGGATTACTAGTCATAAGATATAAATGAGAGGTTTTGGACTGCGCGAGAACAAGTGGGTTAACGCTGAACGTGATCCAGTTATGGACGTCCGTTGAGGTCCACTGCACAAGCACCCCAACACGCTGTACATATGGCCATACGTAACTTACTGAACAACAACACGCCACATGGAAGGCATGCGATCTGGCCTTTGAAACCAACACCAACTCTAAATCTATTTAATGACACAAGAGATATGAATAATTGCAATAATGTCCTTGCGGTTTCCGTCCGCCTCCGTCCCCAGATCCCTCATGATGCATGCTGTTGTCCAAAACGAAGGCACGCTCATGGCTTAGATGTTTCGGAGCGGAACTTGGCAAGCGCCGTTTGGATCCACACACTTAAAGGCTTGTCGTCATGGTGATTTGTCTTAATGCCCATGCGACCCAGACCCCTGCATCTGTTTTCCCTTCTCCTCCCTCTCTCATAATCGGCTTAATTATTTACCGTTAATCATTCATCATTCAGAACTGGCTCACTGAATCAACATATTTAGCAACCTGAAGAATTTAGGGGGTCTTTAACCCCCGTACTCGTCCCTACAGAATCAGGGCCGGCTCACTTTACAAGCGCTAAATGAATAGTAACAAGCCATTGTGATCCAAAAATTAACTTGTTAAGATTCAATAAACATTAATAGACTGCATTTACACTGCCCTCAAAATAAAAAAGAGGCAACTTGCTAAATAACTGCTCTTGGATGATTTTAAACTAACAGTGCCCTCTTCTGGGCATTAGGAGCATCACAATTGGACCACCACTCAAGATCAGCCATTTTGTAGTTTTAACATGTGGCCACAACCACTAAAACTCACACTGACGTTAAGCAGATTTTCCAAGAAGTGGATTATTCCGACCCCTGTACGACCACCACCGCCGTGTCCCATACAGACACTCCCAGCGAACGGTGAAGACGCCAGTTGTAATGTGAGGCATGTGTGTGTGAGAGTCGGGTCTGAGGGTCTAGCAATGCTCGGCACGACTGCGGTGCAGTGGGAAAAGGATCTGTGTGTGTTACGGTATGTGGAGCTTCGAGTCAGCCAGAGTTCCACAGACACACACACACACACACACACACACACACACATACATACACGTCTGCTGTTCCCATGAGAGAAAGATAAGCCAAATCTCCACCACAGCTCTCAGTAAGAGGTGACGGATCAAGTAGGAGGATAGGAAGAGGTTTGCCTCTGTCTGCAGGCCTTTCTGTAGCAACCGCTCACAAAACTGCTAAAATAAGACTGATTAATGGAGAAGTGTGTCACTGAGCCATATAGAAGCACACAAGCATTATGATGGCCCGATGTACCAACTGTACCTTGGACAGAACAGACCAGCCTAAAGGAATTAAGTAATGGGGCCATTTGTGAGAGGAAGCAATGTTGAAGCAATGTGAAGCAGTTTTTTATGATATTAAGGTTTACATTATTGTGTGGCAAAGTGGTCAAATTTATACAGAAAAAACATTATTTTAAAGACACATTTAACTTGCATTGTAAGTGACTCACTGTAAGGGTGCATCACTTCAGTAAACTGTACGGACAAAAAAGTTCAATTGAAGGTCTACAGAAGTCACTATCAAGCTGAGCAATTTGTGTCAGCAGCTAAATCCGTTGGTGAAATCTATTAATTTCTATTGAATTAGAAACAAACATCAGGTTTTAGTTTGATGAACTCGGTTTCAACCTGAAAGACCTCCAGTGAAAATACAACCATCCCACCTTTTCTGTATTTACAAACATTGGATCGAACTGAAGAAATTCCTCCTAAACAGGCAGAGAATAGTTAGGTAATGCTCTGTGGTGCTGTAAATAACATTTACTTTGTACAGATGCTTTTATCCGAAGCGACTTACAAGTAACCTAAGAATGATATGATGTCATATATCCTCAGGTGCATGGCATCCTGAACCTTTTTCAACATTTTAATATTAATAAATACAATATTTGTTCCGGCACCAAAAGTGTTACTCTAACAAAAAAGCTCAAGTTTCCTTTGAACTGCAAACTGTGTAGCTCACAGAAAATGTGTTCCAGGTGTTCGTGACGATATAGTTTTTCTGCAGTCTTGTTGTGCGCTGTTTGACATCAGTGATCATACAGTTTGAGATGTTTGAATCATCTCTTTCAAAGATCAGCGAAGCTGAATTTCTTCATGTGCTCTTTGACATATTACCGTTGATTCTTTGTATATCAAGCCACCCTGAAACTTTCCCATCTGCACTGCATTTTTAATTAATTTTTCAGTCAGGACACAAACCAGGAGACAAACAACTGTCAACATCGGTCATGCTGTGTATATTCTAAAGGAAAAATGAAAGAAAAAAATGCTTTCACAGGTCACTCAATATCAAGGCTCTCTCTCTCTTTTTTTTAAATAGACATAATATGAAGTGAATTTGTCGCAGATGAGAACTGAAAAAGGGGCTTAGGAAGGGTTAATAAAAATTAATCAGCTTTTCAAGCTAAAATAATTAATTTGGAACAACTGATCTCTTGAACACTCAAAAAGTCCTTGGCTTTGCTTTTATAAATCAGTCTTAGATTGAAGTGCAATTCATGCTTTTTTTTCTTTCTACAACATTAATTTGAGTGTGCCAAGGACATTGACTGAACAGATACAAAATATGACATGCTCATACAAAATGTCCTAGCAGATGTTAATATAAAGCACAAGCAACAACCATCCTTTCAAAAGGAAAGCAGGGCCAACAAAGCAAATCATATACAAACAATGCCAAAACAAGCATTGCCAGTCTTTTGATTTTTCACATACATAATTCAGCGGTTAGGTAACTTACCACATCAGATAAGATATGCTTTTATCCAGATGAATAAGCTTCTTAACCTGAAACAATAAAAAAACGACTGTGTATCATATCCCTGCACACCTGTTGCTTTTGTGCAGAATTTAATAATATCAGAGGTGTTTATTAAATGGATTCTGATTTATTGTGATCTCTATACTTTACCCTGGCTTAAAAATTAATCCTCCAGCTTTCAGGATTTCATACTGTATGTTTGTAAACACTAGTGTTGTATTTTGCGTATTTATTATATTAGTTTACACTCAAACGGAAATGTCGCCACGTAAATTCACTCTGGATGTCTTCTGGCATATATAGTCAAATTATGGTGTTTATTGTAACGACAATTGAACCGTTTGCCGTCGTTGTTCAATATATTTAACACGTGGACCGGTAAACAGCGCGAGAAGGATCATCTAATTATACAACGCACATTAATGAGGTCAGTGCTGAGGCGGTTTTTGATTGGCTGTAAGTTGTTAATTAGTTTTCAGGTTTAAATGTATACTTTTTCTATACATTAAAACAAATCGAAATATGTAAATCTGCTGCTAAAAACCTTTTACACTGTCTTCCTTTTGAGTTATATAAAGTTACCGGACATTTTAAAATGTTCAGTGAGCATGATGGTGTTTTGTAAATAAGTTACATTATGTTTGGTTAGCTGTCTATAATATTTTGATTTTTCTGCAGTGCTTGGGTTTTGGTTGACTGTTTCTAAGGGTTTGTTCTGAAAGTTATAACAACTTATGTAAATAATTGGAGAAGAGATTAATATATGATGGTAAGGCAGCACATCAAACTTAATTGTCTTTCTCTCTCATTTCCTTCCAATGCTGGAAGAGCCAAATAGCTATATAAACAAAGCATTGCTGATGGATCCGTATAAATTTGCATCAAAAATATGTTTAGGTCTATGACACACAAAAATTGCATTATGTAAAGGCCAAAGGTCGCATTGTACAATGTACGATGTATAAACAATCACTTTACAAGTACTACAATCTACCGAGTTGCCCAAAGCAGCATTATTGCAGTCAATCACAATGACAAACTTAATTTCATTTAATTCATTTAAAACATTGAAGAATTGACGGATGTAAAACATTCACTCATCTGACTTAAGTTTGATTGAAAGCTCTTCTCCCTGGACGTCTGGAGGCCATCTTTCCAGGCTCTGATCCAAGAAGCAACATCTGGAACTATTCATCCCTTGCTGCGATTGCTTTGGTTCTGACACATGTCCACATGCTGACAGGAACACACTCTACGGTTTTAGTTTGTGTGACGGGCCTCTGGTCCCGGTCCCGCTGACACTCGCAGCTTTTGTTGTCTAAACGAATGTTTAACCCGGGCTTTGATCATGGCACTGAAACATTCCAGCATGTTTACTGCTGAGAACAATGCTGTTTAAATATTCATGCCTGGTCTGTTTCACTTCCACTGTGGGCAATTCTGTGAGATAGATAGATAGATAGAGAGAGAGAGAGAGAGCAGATAGTTTGACAGACAGACAGACAGACAAACAGATAAACAGATAGATAGAGACCTCACTGGTAAAGTCAGCAGAAATGAAGCAGATAGGTGTGGCATTACTTTGTGTGTGTGTGTGTGTGTGTGTGTGTGTGTGTGTGGAGTGTTATGTATCACCGGCTGTCTTTCATTCACTCTCACATGCTCATATGCTTTACTCAGTTATTTATGGAGGAAATGACAGGAGCAGAGGGGGATTTCAGCCACAATAATCCACTTTATGAGTCTTGGACTGATCAGGTAGATGCCCTGCAGTGTATCTGCATCTATGCATTGCAATGACATTGTTTAAAGCACACCGAGTGGTTTAAAACATGTTTTGCATGTGAGTAAGCTGAAAACATCTGTTGCATAAGCCATCATTGCTCAACCCTTATTGAATTTGTCAGTAACTTACTTATAATTGATGACAGAACAGTTAGAAATGCGTGAGGCTGCAATGCCAGCTCAAGATTACAACTGTTAAATAGGCAGAAAAACACGGGACCACAGCAATAACGCAGTCTTGTTCTTATGCACACAAATCCATATAACAATGATATTTTATGGCATTATCACAAAAAGGAACCAGGAAATTAGCTTCCTCAGATTTGTTTGCAACAAGGGAAAAAGCATTACAGATCAGATTTTTATCTGACAGAGACACAAAACAGAGACAAATTTATGTGGTCAAATGTAAAGACAATCTGGATCTGGATATTTTCCGGATATGAAAGTTATTATCCGGATATTAGTGGCTGCACGTCAATGGGTCTTTTCTCAAAATAAAGCATATGAGAATCATGTGGATTTTCAATTTAAAGTTGAAGAAGAGTTCTTGTCCTTGAAACGGTTTATAAACTTATTTATTTGTGTTTATCTCCATCTACTGTCTGAAGTATGTCAGTACAAGCAGTCAACCAGAATGCACCAACAAATAAGTTTATTTCAAATAGATTAAAAAAAAAAACATTCAACAGCTGTTTCAGAAATCACAAACGATGCAACAGTCAGATTTTATAAAGTAAATTCTTTATGAAAATACATACACATTCCATCTACAAATACACGACGGTGTTCAAATGAAAGATTACATCTACTGTATTATATCAACTACTAGGATGATTAAATGCATATGTTAAATCAGAACCTACTGACGTACGTGCAGCTCAGATGAGAGATTTTTGCACAATGTTTTTAAAATATGCAGTTTGTCATAAGCATAAAGCAATTGGGTTACAGACTGTACTCAGTACAAAAGAAAACAAGAAAGTTGCATTAAATCTTATTCTAACCATGTTTTTCCCAAATGACATTGAATTTCAATAAGGCTGACGTTGCTGTGGCAACTACATTAAGATTTTGCAGCTGTGACTTGTGTGTTGCAATGGAGTGGTGCTCATTCTTTTCCTTCAATCAACCATTTCATGACATCGCCCTAAGTGGGAGAGTTCATTGGTTTAATAAAATCTCTTATAAAATAAGCATATTTTTCTGCCAATCCGTCTAAAAATCATTCAGGCTCAAAAGCAGCTTTATCTATGTGAATGATAGTACTTAACAGGAAGTGTAACAGTTGGCAGAATTTAAAATACAAAAATAGTCAAAATAGTAATTGCTACACTGTTCAAGTGTAAAGAAACTAGTATTTCAGCTTTTCTACTTCAACATGTAATGTTTAATTCACTTATTGTTGTCATTATTTGGAAAAATTACTTGCATTTTCTAAGTGATTTTATTTCTAAATCAATAGGATACCATAAAGAGAAAATAATGGTATTTGTTCCCAGAATAATAATAACTGAAACATGCCAAACAGTGATCGTTCAATAAGCTTCATACACATTTTTATGAAAATATAATAATGCATGGTCTTAATGTCAGTCCAGTGTATTTTGTGCCTATAAGCAGGTTCCCACACTTGCTTGAGATCTAGCAGCACATTACGTACATTTAATAGGAGCTATTAATAGTGAATATGTGGTAATAAAAAAATATTTTGATATATTATAATTTACTTAAAGTAAAAAATAGTTATTGTTTTTTTAATTCCTTAAAATCTAAATGACTACAGGGTAATATCCCACATCTTTCTGGACTATTAGGATCATAAAGAGGCAATGACACCAGCAACGTTTTTTTTTAAAATGTGGCAAATACAAAAATAATAAAGCCCTTATATTAATGCAAATGAATTTGGTCATGCAGTTAAAAATGGGCACAGTAGTAAGGCCGTGTATGTGTAATAAAGGCATGTAACGTTTCTGAGCTGTCAATACGGGTCCAGTTTAATTCGCCTATGCAGGCAACAGGTGAACACCATTCCACAAATCTGAAAAACACACACAGAGATGACTTAAAATGCAGCAAAGTAACATGGAAATGATAAAGATGAGTCTTTAGATTGCATTTGACAAGACAAGACGGCCATCAGCTGCATTTTCATGTCTGGTGGACATCTGTCTGGTCAAATACAGGAAATGTCATGTGATGCTTGAGATACTGGCAGGCATCAGGCAGCAGAACATTCCATAAAAAGAGCTCCAACAATGTCTTGTCTCATTTGTAATTTTCAACTGGTTCAAGATTTCACAGAAATAGTTCATGCAAAAATAAAAACCTCTCAGGTACTGAAAAATTTATGGATAGAGGACTCAAATTTTAGCTGAAAGAAGCAATCTGAAGTTAGAAAAAAACTCTATTACTTATTTGTCCATTACAAACATGCATCTTTTTACTTCACACGACAGCACCCATTCACTGCACAAGATCCATTGTTGAGCAAAATGTCTCCAAAACTGTTCAGAAACAAACTCATCTACATTTTGGATGGCCTGAGGGTGTGCAACTTTTGGGTGAGCTATTCCTTTAAAAACTGATATTTTAAAAGCCCTGTGGCAATTGTTGAAACTCTCTTCATAAAAGGCTCGCCGGAAGAGGGAAGCGGTGTACAGTTACTATGGAAACCGAGGTGTAAGGCAGGCGGTAGCAGTGCTGTTGTAATTGGGTCAATTAGCATGTGTGGGAGTGTGTGTGCACGTGTTTATATGAAGGCTGTGACATGTAGGCACATTCAGACCAGTGGTAACTCTCACAAACAAGAGAGCAGAAACATTCATTTACACATTTCCGTATTTCAATAATAGCGTTTCACTTTTAAATATTGCCATGTTGGTAGGAATATCTCAGGGTGATTTTTATGCCACCACAAATTTGACAAAACATAATATAAAAATAAAGTGTTTGAACATCTAGCCAAGATTTTCCTTCTCTCTCTCTCTCTCTCTCTGAAAAAAGCTGAAGACAAATCGGAAGCCAGGTCCTAGGAGGGCTCATGGTGGGCGATCATTTCTACAAAAATGATGGAGCCTCATTCTACCCTCACAGAAATAAACCCGCGCTACAAGTGCAGCTCAAGTACTTCCTCCCCTTAATAATGTTTTACTATTATAAAACAAACCATAAACTTTAAATTGTTTATTCTGCTGTTAACTGTAGGCTAAATGAGCATTTATGGCACATGCCAGTAAGAATGTTTGGTTTATGAGAGTTATTAGAGGTTTCAAATGAATGTCAGAATGAGATCTGGAATATGTCACTATGTTGTGGTATATGGACTCAAAATGAGGAACTTTTGGTACAGTGTAACTGAATGGCTTTAATTCACTTAATTCAGTTCACAATTCACTTAAATCTATACCAGAGATAAGATTTAATAATACAGGTTTTTCTTTAAATTAATAATAACATTTAATTTGTGCTTGGGGTTAATAAATAAATCAAAACATTTACAAGAACCAGTGATATCCGGTAATCAAACTTGGTGCAAATATGTCTTGAAATGCCCATTTTGAGTGTTTAATAACACAAATATGCACAAGAGATTTAAAAATACACCACTAAAGTAATTAGTGTAGTTGAAATGTTTGTGGAAGTCACTTAAGCTCACTGATTTATTTATTCAGAATGGAGTAAAACAGTAATTTTCTGAAATACTATGCTAATTTAAAATAGTTTATATATTTGAATATGTTTTAAAATGTGATTTCTGTGATGCCAAAACCTAAGCTGTAAATTTGCCATTAAAAAAAGTTTTGTATAAATTTGCCATAAAAATGATCTTTACACATGTAGCAAATGTAGTATATAGTACACAAAAGAAACTTTTTTTAATCATTTTTGAAGCTTAAAAGTCCACGTTCTTGTTCATTTTCCTTTCATGGAAAAGAGTATCATAAAAAAATCTACAGGATACCTTCCCATGTGTCCATTTTTCATTTTCAGTTTTAAAAAGCTTGTTCTTTTCACAGAACTCTCTTCTATGTCATACAGCACTGAGTGAGAAGCAGTATTGCTGCTGTCTGCCAGCACTTCTAATGCTACTCCAGAGAAAAATAAAGCCGGATGAAAGTGGGATTAACTGCATGGGAGAAAGGCTCCACAGACAACAGCTCGAGAGATGGGACTTCAATACAATCAGCAGACCTACACAAAAAGCTAAGGACAAACAGTCTTTTTTCTGAGCAGATATGTTGACACCTTTGAAAGTTCTCCTTGGCAGCAGTCTGGGTCCGGAGGGAAGGATACAATAGACAGGAAAAGAGAAGCCTGAAATAGATCGGACACACTGGGAGTCCCACAGCAGGTTGCAGGTAAAAGGTTATATCAGGTAAACGGTCAACACAGTCTACTTATTCTCAAAAATACTGATTTATTCAGTCATTTGCCTTATGCTGTTATGAAACTTTTTTTGCCTCAAAATATAAATGTTTAATAACATTATAAAATAGCATTTGGTGACATTAGTTTTTGTTGTTTTTTGCCATGCAGAATTGTGTGAAGTAAGAATGCTGGTTTCATGCCAAACATTTACACATAAGTCATACAGAAAGCATGAAGTGACAGGAACAAGGCACATGACATGCACGCACGCACACACAGGCACAACACAAACGGCCAACCTTCTCGTCGCATAGTGCTTCGGGAGTCAAACATTGGCACTAGCCAATCAAACATCAGAAAAGTCTTCTTCCTCTTCTTTATAAAGCAGATAAATAAAGCAGGCAGTCAGCACTGCTCCTACCAGCTACACCACACACACACACACACACCAACAACAGATAAGAAACAACCAAAAAGACAAAGACAGAGAGACAGACAAACAAGACAAGACAGAGACACATGCTGTAATTTACAAATCCCTGAAATACAGCGTTTTCTTCAGACAATCTGAGAAAAAGATGTTCAGGCAAAGATAAAGTGTTGATGTATGTTAATACGTTTTTTTAAAGCAGAGAAGCAGAAAATCAGTTCATTTGCACAGTTCATGTAAATAAACAATTCACTCGTTAATTTTAACAAGTGTTCTTTTCTAAAGTGAAACATGTTAAATGCTGCTTAATTTAACTCTGTAACAAAATTCTGTGTGTTTTCTAGCTTTTTATTAGTTGGATTTTTTTAACAACTAACCCTAATAACCATAATTAAGATGTTTTTATCCAAAAAATATTCTAATTGTAGTATTCACTTGTAAATTTGAAGACAGTGATTTATAATATCTGATATTAAGCTAAAGGGACAACCAAACATTTTCTAGTCCCCATCGATTCTATAGTATTTTTTTAATTTTGAATACAGTAGGTACCAGCTGCTATTTAGTTACCCACAATCTTTAAAACATCTTGTGTTGAGCAGAAGAAAGACATTTTATACAAGTTTGGAACAACTTGAGGGTGAGTAAATGACGACAGAATTAGATTCTGGGTTCACTATCGCTTTAAATGATGAGTGGCTTGTAGTTTGTTAAGCTAGTTTTAAAGAATTGTCTTTAAAGGTACATTGCTGCGATTACACAGAAAAGATCAAATCAAACAATTTGTTACAGTATGTTATGAACGTGAACCGACGCTCTAGACCCCTGCAGAGCAGCACTGTATTTACAGCCATAATGATGCTAATAATGAAAGATCACTGAAGAGGATCAATTTAATTAGTGCTCCCTCTAGAGAGCTGCTTCAAGCTACACTGTGGCTTTTTACAGGAAAATCATTACATTAAATTCAACACAGGATTTATTTTTAGCCCCCACATTTCCTGGATGAAATAATCATACGACCAGCAGCTGAGACCTTGATGCTAGGAACGCTGCTTATCATAAAGTTCTGACATATTTACGGTTACAGTTTTAGGCATTTAAAACCTGAAAAGATGCAGCTGATAGTTTGACCTCCAGTATACTACATAGTATGAGGTATATAGATTGCTTATTGTAGTGTATGTTGGATGCATACTACACACTGCAAGTTTTTAGAAGAAAAAAAAAAGTGAATTATGGGACAAAAACTTGAAGATTTGAGAATATATATAAATCCACTTTATTTTATATAAAAATAAAAATATATATAACAAATATTATTGCAATTTAAAATATAATTTCAAAATGTATAAAAGAGAACTAAAGTGGAAAAATGGAAATATGTTTCAATACCACCACTACCTATTAAAAAGAGAAGTGGGATAAACTTCACAAAAGTATAATCTACGGTCATTAGACATCGCTCCGAGCTTGGAGAATCAATATGAGGTTGGAGCTGGAGTCACATTTCAGTGGTGTTTATATACAGAGTTTATTCAAAGGAAACAGATCAATGGCCCTCTGCACCCCTGCAGTGAATGCGGCACTCTTACTGTGAGATCTGCACTTAAAGCTAAGAGCTCTTTATCTCCCTTTCTTTCATTTTCTCAAACCTGCATGTGGTCTCCACCTATTTTTACCCAGCGGGCAGTGCTCTGTGTGACTACCGTGCGCATTACCGGTCGAGGGCAAAAACAGAGTCCATTAAACGATTGCCCACAGGTCATTGCATCAGCTATTTTAGTGAAGGCTTTCATGTTATTGAACCACATCAGAAGACCTCAATGATCCATTGTTCCAACAGTTTCTCTGAGACATGCTTCACAGTAATTGGACATATACATCAAAAATATAGTATGCAGGTTATATACATGTTGAGCTGAGCTAAATATATATATATATATATATATATATATATATTAAATAAATATATAAGTTAAGTTAGTTTTAGAACATCATCGTGGGGAGTAAATAATTTTTGTGTGAACTTTAATCGCGAAGGTCACCTGAAGGGGGCGGGGCTTACCTGTAGACAGGCCACGCCTATTCCCACAGCACCAATAATGAGCAAGTGATCTGCCAGGAACTGCTCCAGTTTAGTGATACAGCCGCCCTGTGAGAGACCACAGCACTGTTTAATGTATCATGCTCTTTTCAGTGTCAACACGCATATGTGAATGTGTAAATTGATTTATTTTGCAGACTGATGAACAGTTACTGTTTTTTTTTATTGTGTGATTTAATGGACAGTATCGCGGATACTGCCACAACATATCACGTATAGACTAAAACTAATGGCCCACTAGAGACCAGTAAAACTAGAGTCGTATTGTATTATGTATTACACCGGAGCTTGGTTCCCAAAGAATATATACAGAGAGCTTGGCAGCCTTAAACTGTAGAGTTACCTCACACTTTACAAGCTCATATATGTTCCCAGTCACACCTGCTTTGCTCACAGCTGTGCTTTCTTAGTTTAAATGACTCCCATGGGGCGTATCACACACTTTGTGATGATATGGTTCGCCCGCGTATTGTGGTTCCCACAGACAATGAGGAAGAAACTAAGCATGTGTTTTGTGAAGCAAGTTAAGTACAGATGAATAAACACATGTTGGTTGGGAGCTGATTTGAGGTTAACAGTGCCTGACACACCTCCACCTTGTAGATGTTCGAGGGGTGGTCTCTCTTTCCACACAGAGGAGTGATGGTCTTACAGCAGCTGTCAGGGACCAACCGCTTCTCTGCTTTTGAGGACATGATGTACACGCTGTGCGTCCAATCAGAGGAGTTGTTGCTTCCACAGCACTTGAACTAAAAGGTAAAAGCGAGGGAATTATGGTTAGGATCAATTAGGATCAGCCTCAAAAGGTATGGAGAAACTGTGTTCACAGCAAAGATTTTACATGACGTTTATAGTAAGTAGTTTGTGGAGTGCATGTAGTTGAGATTAAAGTGCTGGTAGTCAAAAAATAATTAAAATGAATAAATAAAAAAAAAACAAAATAAAGCTACTGAGTTTACCACTTCTTTTGTTTTAAATAATATATGTTCCATTACCATTACACAAAAACTATAATACAATTTAAAAATCATTTGCCCTACCCACATACTCTTGTTTTTGTCTGTAATCTAATTATATAAAATGTTCAATAAACTCATTCTGAAATTTGTGTTCACAGCAAAAAGCATAAGTGAAAAGGGCTAGAAACATGCTGGGATTTGGCGTTTCTCACATCCTGCTGTAGTCTGTCCACAGATTGAGTGATGCTCTCTTTTCCAGGTTGGTCGTAGTTCTCTGTCATCGTCTTGCTCAAGTGCTGCTTCAGCTCTTCACTCAGCTGTGAGAGACCGAAGAGAAGAGAAAGACAGAGAGAAATGAACAAAAAGATAGAGAGTGTGCAATATGCAGTGTCATCTGTCAAATGTCTCATCTCACCAGTCGGGTACAATCCTACAACTAGATCCATCATAAAAGCAATTTGGAGGTTGGATTAGAGCTTTGTTTTGAAGCAATATTGTCTAAAAGTTTACTCACAGCCTGGTAATAAACGTAGGCCAGAACACCAGCCACCAGCTCAATTAGGAAGATTAGAAGCAGACAGGAGAAGTACTGTAGGAACACAGGAACCAATGAACAATTAATACACAAAACATATCAAACATCCTCTTCAGAAAACAGTCATTGCCACTTTAAATATGCTATACAAACTGTAAAATACTGAAGTCATAATTATTCATGGGAAACACACATGAAATTAGAATTCCTATTACACTAGTTTTTTTTAGAAAGTCATGAACGTCATGGGGATGTCTTATAAAAATAACACTGAATTAATGAAAGAAAAAGAAAAATCAACTAAATGAATAAATAAATAAATGTAATGTAATTTAATATTGATTTAGCCTAACTTATTCAACTGGATTCATTAAACAAAACATTAAAATGTCACCAACAAACAATAAACAAGTACCATGGATCATTTGTTCAGAAAATGTTCAATTATTTAGTTTCATTTGCCTTTGTCTTTATCAAGAGCATTTTAAATGGCTTCCCTCTAAAAGAAACAATATCTTACAAATGGGTTGTTTATTCACACGTCAACAATCATCATTCAAAATGTAGCCATATTTTCCCTGTCATGGGGATGTAAATAAAATAAAACTGGTTTCTAAGAAATTTCCTGCGCAGAGCTGGCAGAGGTGGAGATGTCTGACAGATGAAAATAAAAGACACAGTGACATTTTCCTCAGAGGAAAATAAAGCAATTCATGACTAAACTGAATAAGCCGTCACAGTATTGTTGGGGGAGAGAGAGTGGGTGATAACAACCCCAAATCTACCTTTGAAAATGTTTATTTCTTGTGGTATAATTGAAAACAAACCTAGCAAAAGAAAAATATTTTCAATATTATATATAACTCACCATGTCTTTTCTTATTTATATTTCAATTGCAATGTGAGTGCTAAAGTTGAACTGAAAAGTAAGTGTCCATTACTAATCTATGCTGGCCCAATAGTGCACAATGCAACACAACGAAATTAGCACAACACAATGGAAACAAGCTGCAACACAACAGAATAAGTACAACTCAATAAAAAAAGCACAACACAATAGCAGCAACACAAACTAAATTAGCACAATACAATGAAAACAAGGTGCAACACAACAAAATTAGCAGAACACAATGAAAACATGCTAACATGTTTCTAGCATTATTAGCAAATTACTAGCATGATTGGCAAGATAGTAGCATGATGTTAGCATGTTTATAGCATGATTAACAAGTTACTAGCATGATTGGCAAGTTAGTAGCATGATGTTAGCATGTTTATAGCATGATTAACAAGTTACTAGCATATTGCTAGCATTATTAGCAAGTTACTAACAAGTTACTAGCATATTGCTAGCATGATTAGCAAGTAAATAGCATGTTGCTAGCATGTTTATAGCATGATTGCAAGTTAATAGCATGTTGCTAGCATGATTAGCAAGTAAATAGCATGTTGCTAGCATGATTGGCAAGTTACTAGCATGTTGCTACTATGATTAACATGTTACTAGCATGTTGCTAGCATGATTAGCATGTTACTAACACGTTTTCAGCATGATAAGCATGTTGCTAGCATGATTAGCAAGTTACTTGCATATTACTAGCAAGATTAGCATGTTACTAGCATATTGGTAGCATGTATCTAGCATGATTAGCATGTTATTAGCATGTTTTTAACATGATAAGCAAGTTACAAGCATGTTGCTAGCATGTTTCTAGCATGATTAGCAAGTTAATAGCATGTTTCTAGCATTATTAGCAAGTTGCTAGCATTTTGCTAGCATGATTAGCATGTTACTAGCATATTGCTAGCATGATTAACAGTTTACTA
>JAUMHI010000037.1:5314462-5333063 GCA_032359435.1 Enteromius unitaeniatus | reverse complement strand
TGGGAGTTTTATGATTTTTAATCTTCATTTTTAGGAAAACCGTAAGTCGGATCAGTTAGAAAAGATATAGCACACCCTGTAAGATCAATCTGAAGATCTGGGCAGAGTTTGGAGTTGGTAGAGTTAAAGCTCTAGAAGGAGTTAGTGTTAGAAATTTTAGTCTCAGAATAATAATAATAAGTTTAAGTAGTAGATCAGTTAGTTGGCTTTCTCAAGCTAACTTAATTAGCACAGCACAACGGAAACAAGCCATTGGAAAAAAATAGCACAAAACAATCGAAACAATCAGCAACACAACAGAATTCCTGAAACAAAACTACATTAGCACAACACAACGAAATTAGCACAACACAATGGAAACAAGTCGTGACTCACAACACAACAAAAACAAGTTGCAACACAATGGAAACAAACCTTCAATCCAGTAAAACTAAACAACATAACTAAATTAGTTCTACGAGTTGTGCCAAGTGAAGTTGTTAGACAAGTTTCTGGAGAAGCGCTAATGCATGATTAGCCACGGCTGGCTCCGCATCTTCCTATTCAGTCTAATCAGGTTTCGTCCAATCATATTCCCAAGCTTTCCCCTTAAATAAGCCCACTATTCATTCCTTCCTTATCCCGTTACACATCCCCCCTCCACCCCTTCTCCACCTTTTGCGCCTTCCTTCTTCAGGGAGGCTAGCGGAGTTCGAGCCGGACGCCAAACACGCTATAGACATCATAAGGAAGCACGCACTCATGAATTTAATTGTGTTGAACAGAATTTGTTGTGTTTTGCACTACTGGGCCATCACACCAACTAGCCGAATTAAATATAAGCAATCAACAAAAATATGCATTTATGCACAAAGACTGTCGCCCAAAGCACAGACCCAAGAGATGCCACAAATCAGGAGACAAACTGTCAAAGTGAATGTGTATGAGAAAAGAATAAATTAGGGCAAACAAACACAAATACACCGTGCACACACATTCATACATATGACAAGTCTCTTCTAGAGGTCAAAAGAAAGGACAGGAAGTCCAGTGTAATTTATATAAACACCAACACAAGCACTGTAGCTAATGAAATAAACCGATTCAAGGTTATTCAAACAAAACAGCGAACCGAACAGCTGTTAACCTCACGGCAGCTGTCACGTGTGGACGGTTCTCTATGCATTTATATGGTTTTTTCCCATAATGCAATGCACTCAGATCAGACCAGCAAAGGCAGTATCCTCATTACTAATTCCTAGCGGTGGCGCTCCTCTGTAGATTCATACATCTGAGCGAGAGTGGGCTATAAATAGCACTACTGCAGTGGCAGTCACAACCTTGCTCGTCTCGTTCTGTCTTTCGAACAAACAAGAGGTACTATCTTTTTAAAAAATGGTGAGAAAGCAGATGGCTGTCAGCTCGTTTGTCTTGGCTGCCACAGAGCCAGTTCTGCTATATCTATGGACACTAGGACCGCCCAACTCAACTTACAGGTAACAATAACTGAGATGAGCAAAAAGAGGCCGGGATCTAGAGCAATTATATCTAATGAGTAAAGCACAATGGATAAATTGGCACAAAATAATGTCCTCTATTCTCTCACCGTGGACAGACAGCTCCTCTGCTCTCGTATGACGGCACAGCAGCCCAAGAACCCAGTGACCATCACCAGCCCACCTGCCAGGATCAGGATGTAGGCGGACACAGCGAACGTACTGGAGGCCAGCAGGCTCAGGTACTCTCCTTTATCAACCAGCGTCCAGATCCCGACACCCATCACTACCCCGCCGCCCATCTGGAAGAGAAAATGCATCTTGAGATATCAGACCATATTCCAAGTTTAAAGGGGTCAAACGAAATGTCTTTTTAAGTCCAAAAATAACATTTATCATGAGAGTAAGCCACAAAAATGGCTTGTTCTGAACGCTATGATGAATATGAACACACATGACTGCAGGAAGAGGGAAAAAATGTTATAGATACACATTTTAAAATGACTAGGTTTGAGTGTTTCTTAACAATGTGGATTCTTGTGATGGTTTTATCATATGCATGGCACCCATTCACTACAGAAGATGCATTGGTGAGCAATTAATGCTAAATACACAAATAGGAATACATAATAAACATATGGATTTACATGCTAAGTGGCCTAAGTGTCTGTAAATTTAAATTTGATTTTGATTGAATTACAAAATGTACACATTTAAAAATTGATTTTTTTTAACAATGTGTGAAGGGTGAGACAAACAGATTAAATTAAGTGATTGTTAAGTAAATCTTTAAAGGTATTCAAATAAAAAAAAAATAATAAAGACAGTAGACTGTAGTTTTGAATAAATGGCTAGGGACAAACAATTATTGGTAGAACAAAAAAAAACAACAACAACACACAATGGTGTTAATTATACATATCAAACTGAAACTCCTGTTTCGAATTATATACAATTATTTTATCGTTTGACAGGCATGTCATTAGTTAACCAACTCTAATAATCATTCATTTACCCTGGGATTTCAGCACATGTTAATTATCCACCTGTGTGGTGCTGTGCAAAGTAAACACTCCATTGATCTATATGCATACACACTCATTTGTCTGTTTCTTAAGTCGGAAACTGAGGTAATTCCAAATAGTCTCCTCCTTCCTTCCAGCTCTTTCCATGACACTCTCCTCCAGTGCCAGATTCAAACAACAACTATCCCTAAATCCCATTGTTTCTTTAATACTTCCTGAGGTGCATGCATACCACACACAGTCAGGGCTCTGAGTTTGAGGAGGACTTTTCTTTACTCAATGAATGACTAGTGTATATGCTTCATATATTTCTGAGGTTAAACTTTAAAGGAATCGTCCACCCAAAAATGAAAAGGAGTCATTACTAACTCAACCATTCAAACTGTCATGATTTTTTTCCCATGCAACAAAAAAGGTAAATATAAAAAAAATGAAAACAGAGTGAGATACAGCACCTTTATGGTGCTTTTGTGTCCTTTTTAAACTGTGAAGCATTGCAACTGCATTAAAAAACACAACCAGTGCGTATTAAGAACTTGTCTGTTTGTGTTCCATAAAAAAAGTCAGTCATACAAATCTGGAATGACATGAGGGTGAGGAAATTATGACAGAATTTTATTGTGGGTGGACTAGCCCTTTAAGTCAGTGGATATTTGAACAGGGTTGTGCATTCTGGTTTAAGGTGTGGTTCTGAATCATTTCCTGGACTTCTCTTTTTTGGTCAACGATTCATGGAAACTGCAGTAGAGATGTAACTACAAAGATTAATTTAGTTAAACAATACTATAATGCCTTTCTTCACTCGGAAATAGATTCAACTCTAGATGGCACTGTACTTGTTGATCCAATGCACAGGTAGAGGAAGGAAGAGAACAAGAGCAAGAAGATGATGGGGACAAGACTCAGATTTAAGTTATGAACGTCAGGCTACACTTTTTCTTTCATCGCCTTATCATTTGCATCTGATATTTAATAGGAATGCTACCCACAACAGAATATGGAAATAACATGTCACTTTATGCATGATTTAGTGAAACAACAGCATAAAATAGCATTATAGCTTTAAACCTTTGCTTTAAAATACAATCCACATTCTGAAATATTACTTCTTTCACAAAGAAAAGAAAACAAAACAATCACCTGTTGCCCTCTCACATCAAAATCCAATAAAATATTCTTTTGAAACTGCTTTTGCTTGTAAACAGTGCTTGAACTATACATATTTCTCTCATGATTCAGACAAAACAATGCTTTTACTGGAGAAAGCTATATTTTGGATAGTCTTGCTGTTTGTTAGAATACATTAAAATGTATTTGTTTTTGACAAACACACTGATGTTAATTGAAGGACTGAAGTAATGTGGATTAGTTGTGATGTTTTAATCAGCTGTCATTCGCTGCAGAGGATCTATTGGTGTAATGCTAAATTTCTCCAAATTTGTTACAATGCAAAAACAAACTCATCTACATACATCTGGATAGCTTGAGGGTCAGTACATGTTTAATTTCAGTGAGTATTATTCTTCCAAGTAGCAAAGCTTATCCAAGACTCACCCAAAACAGGAAGTTGAAAACGAAGAGGAGGTACTTGAGACACACCGTAATCCAGTCATCCTGCTCATCCTTATACAAGCTGCCCATCTCTCCTGTTGGTGAAAAGAGACACACAAAACAACAAATGAAACAGAAAAGAAGTTCTCATGAGACAGTGGTTGCTCACTCTTTGTGAATTAACGAGGCAAAATGGGAAAAGGACAAAGAAGAGGAGGTGGGCAGGAGCGTAAACAGGCTTTTGGAAAGATGGCAGTCAAACACTGTTCTTTTCCATGACATGTTAATTAACAGCTGTGGCCCATGGGTTTCTGCCACAGACAGACGACATGTTCACGTCTCAGGGCCTAGTGTGGAGGCGGTGCGTGTCAAAATAGCAGCCATGTATGGCCCGATGAAATGAGGGTGTTTGGTTAGAGATGGTTGAAAACACAACAAAACTACCCACACTGCTGGTTTGAACAATCTTGACGATACCGACTGGAGTTACAGATTAGAAAGGTGACTGACACGTTCTACAGACAAAAAAATCCCTGCTATAATGGTTATTATAGTCTGGATTTTCACAGTAAGACTTATCGATTTCTTTTGGATACTGAGGCATAAAGAAGTTGTTCAGAATGACTGCGGGGACGTATTGATTTGCTGATCACGTGTTGTAAATGTATGGAGAAAGGCCTCGCTGCATGTCAGCGGTAATCACTTAGAGTGCTTTTTCTAAAGGGTTATCTACCTGTATTGAGCAGTAAATACAGATTATTTATGATGGTGATGACTCCAAATGCAGAATTTTGAATTTGAAATTAGGATTTAGTGCAAAATAATGTTTTATTCATTGCATTTGCATTTATTATTCACCTCACTGTGAAGGTCTGCCTGATAAAGACAAACTACCCTCTCGTCCACTCTGTTTTGGCTGGGATTTGAAACACATGCAGGCTTTGTGTCGTTACGGGTTACCACAAGCATTCAAAGAAGTGGTTCAGGAATTTTAAAGGAAGCCTTCATATTTACTCCATATGCTGATTTACTTCAAAAGAAAGTTGGATTATTAAAACATTTCATAAAAGAATACATTTTAAACCACACCAACAGATATATAATTTTCTTTAAAGAACATACAATGAAATATACTGTTAACATAATAATATAGGTGCTATTAAATTTTTACATTACCTACTACCAAAGACTACCAAACTATTTTAGGCTGGTTTAGATGCGTTTTTGTTTGTTTTGTCTTTCCTATAAAGTAGAACAAAGTAGGTTATTAAGTTATATTACTAATAATTCTAAACGTATCCTATTCATATCCTATTAAACCTATTTTCTACTGTACATTAAGTAACAAATTTTAATGTAGCAGTTCTTTTTGTAGACAAAAAAACAACATTTTTGCTGATAGCGTCAGGTTTATAAGGTTACGGTTGAATGAACCTGAAAAGGTTCTTTGGTCTATTAATACAGCGTTTCACTTTCGCTCTGTTTCCTCTCCACTGTTTAAGAGAGTTTTTTGTTGTGGTTTCCTCCCCAACGAGTGACACGTTGACTCAAAAATATATTTTTTTAAGCCACGGATGCTTTTCATTTCTGAGCGATGCGACTCAATAGCATGAGAAAGTAGTCTTCCGCGCATTTTAATTATTTCAGTTTTCGCGTAATTCTATCTTCCTCCTTTTCTTTCAACACTCCACATACAATGAACGCAATGGTGGTTGTCCCGGAAAAAAAAGAAGACGTGGTGATTCAATGCAGCCGATTCCTTTCCTCCCTCGGACTTTGGCCCTTACACTTTACCGCAAAACGCATCAATGTTTCTCAGTTGCGTTGATCCTGCGACACTTTCCACGCTCAAGAACGTCTACAAAATAAAACTGCGTTGTGTGATGCACACTTCAGTATTTTTTCTAGAACCACCTGCTCTCATGTCGCGTTTGGGACTAGCACCAATGTCCCTTTTCGTCGCACAAAGAGAAAACATAGAGTGTTTAAACTTACCTTAACAGTAGATAAAGGTTGTTTTTTTTCCCCGGGCAGCGAGGCTTGTTGCTCCGCAGGCGTGTGTCCAGTCGGTGGGGGTATCGGAGGGTCAGCGCAGGATGTGAGGAGGAAATGCAACTACAGTCCGCCCCTTCATCTCATGAGATTAAATACAGCGAGCTGTTCATCTTCAAAGACTGCTCGTGGACTAATAACTGTTATTAGTGCTTTTAAGTAAGTTGCTTTGTCCCATTCTTTCAAAAAAAATCAATTGTTTTCCTCTCCTGGGGTTGAATTTGAACTGGACTCACGTGATCTGCAAGCGTACAGTGCTGTTAAATATTGTAATTAATGACATTTTAACAGAATGCAACTATAAAAACCTGTTCATCTTTAAACTAGTTAAATATTTAGGCCTGGATTTAAAGGGATAGTTCATCTGAAAATAAAAAATAAAAAACTCTCCTCATGTTGTTCCAAACATTCCAAACACAAAATAAGACATTTTGAAGAATGTTGGACAGTAACCACTACCATATTACTACATATGACCATTATTACCATATAACTGTTTGCTGTTTGATTCTAAATATTTTCAGCATTAAAATAAATTGTAAACAAATTACAGATTGTTCATTTTGTGTAAATTACTTGAATATTAAATCATTTCAATCATTTGGATTTCACAGTAATAACAAAACTTAATGTGATGCATATTTGTCATTCGTACATAATTAAAACAAGTAAGAAACATATGGTATTTGTGTAATTTATTATGGATTTGTATCTATTTGATTTCATTTAATAGGCCTGATTAATATTTTAAAAATACATTTATTCAAATTGCTTAATCAGCTTAAATATGTTCATTGTAAAAAAAAATTTACATGATATGGCATGGCTAAAATGTGGCTGCATGTGGAACAAGCAAAAAAATTGTATGAATTATTAGTAATTAATAAAACTATAATTATCTTATAATATGAAGAAAGCCTATATATATATATATATATATAAATTATTTTATGTTATTCACATTTATTATATTTTAACTATGTTATATTACATGGAGAAAGTGTGTATTTTATATCTTATATTTATTATAATATTTTATTGAAGTTATTAATATGAGTCAAACTCATATTAGAATTCATCAGGAAACGTTTCTTATTTTTATGATCATTTTTGTTCAACTAGAGGTTTTTTTTTGTGTGTTGCATTTGTGTTTTTCATGTTTATAACATTATTTCAGAGCCATGTAAGCTTTGAGGAAGTATAGATTTGCCATAAAGATTCTTTTAATTATTTTAAGCACCTGCATCTGTCAATGTCCCCCAGCTGTGATGAAAGCAAGGACACGACAGGGACAAAGTAAATTACGCTTCCCAATGGACGTCAATAATTCACATTCACAAAATCTTTCACATTATGGAAATAATTCTGACAGTTCCTCGATGCATTTAGAAATTTGATCCCAAATGCCAGTTGTACTCTCTGTCCTCTCTGTGTGCCTTTCTCTTTCAAACCTCAATCCTAGTAACCTAATAAAGTCAAAGCCCCATTAGGAGAACACACGCCGCCATAGGCAGCGGATATAAGCTGCAGTCACCTGTCTGTGACACAGTTTTCCAGCTGAAACAGCATTAGAGAGGAAAATGTTATTCATCACGTCTGAATTAATGGAAAGAGTCTACTGAGAGAGCGTAGAAACCACTTAAAGTGAGAAATGTCTTCTATCTGTTTTTCCTGATAAAAAAACGTCTGTTGATCGAAAAAGTTTTTCAAAGTTTTCATTCTGGGAGTCAAATCAGATGGAAATCCAGGTACAAGCGGTGACATGAGGGACAACAAACATACAAACGCCGGGAAGACGCCAAGAAAGGATGACATTAACAATGCAGCAGATGACAGAGAACTTTGAAAAGGAGCTCAGACTATTGAACTGATGTTTATCCTTTTGAATTTGTCTCATTGTGATTCTTTCCTGGTTCTGTCTGGTTTTGTCTGCCGCTCCTGTTATTTTATTGTTGTGCCCTCATGGCGTCCTCAGTTCTAAGCTATTAAATGGCACCTTCATGGCGTACGGCAGGAGTTTGTGTGTATATGTGTGAACGGACACATGAAAACGGCCCTCGGGATAGTGAAAAGGACAAAAGAAGCCTACTGACTCACAGATCAGAAATGTACACGCACACACTTTCTCCATAAAGTCTCAGAAAAGGTTTTCATTTAGCAGACAGACAACAAGACCAAGGACAATCCTACCGTTTCAGAACGTTTCAACACATATCAGATAAAGACATGCAACCAAAAACCTAACTGTTAGTCATTTTTTTTAAAGGAATAGTTCACCTAAAAATAAATAAAATAGCTGAAAATGCACACACCCTCAGGCCATTCAAAATGTTTCCTCATCAGAACAGATTTAGAGAAATACATTGCATCACTTGCTCATAAATGAATCTTTTGCAGTCCAAACAGCTGTTAAAGCATCATCAGAATAATCCACAAGTAATCCACATAACTCCAGTCCATCAATTAACGTCTTGTGAAGCAAAAAGCTGCAAGTTTGTAAGAAACAAATCCATTGTTAATATTAAGACATATTAAGGGTAAACCAAGACTTCTAAAAGTTAAGTCAATATGTTCCATAAGTAAAAAAAAGTCTATCCCACGTTTTCCTCTCACATCAAAATCCACCAAGGTCTGAATATATATATATATATGGTGCTTGATCTTTGCATATTTCTCCAGATTTAGAAGAAATAAAGCAATATTACGTATAGAGGACTTAATTATAATAATTTTTATCTTAATTATGGATTTGTGTTATACAAACAAGCAGTTTATGTATAACTTTCATTACTTGTGGATTACTGAGATGTTTTCATCAGCATCATTCTGACGGCACCCATTCACTGCATGCAAAAGATCCATTGGTGAGAAAGTCATGTAATGTCACAATTCTCCAAATCTGTTCAGACGAAGAAACAAACTCATTTACATTTTGGATGGCCTGTGGGTACATTTTCAACAAGTATTCAACTACTGCTTTAAAAGCGAGATAACACAACTGAAAGAAAAAATATGTGCAATTCAAGGATGCTTACTTAACACAAACAATCTCAATGCCAGAAAAAGAGCGACAGGCTTCTGGAAATTCAGAAAATAATTAGTGTTTTGCCGTTCGCTGCCCACATTTTCTCCTGGATATGTTTTAAGCGTGCATGAGTGTGTGTGTGATTGACAGTGTTTGGTGTTGTGGTGCTGTGTGCAAGTGTGTGGTATTACTCAGCATGCGTGGGCATCCGTCCTTCAGTGTTATACATGAGCAGCCCATGTGTTGGAAGTCCTCTCAGCAGGATACAATAGAGCGTACCTTTATTTCGGTCTAGTAGATCACACCATGAGCTCCATTACTGTGAGTGCTGTGAAACCAGCACTGATTGAGTTTGTTTATTTTGTTGACATTTTCAGTGTTAAGACAACATGATTTTAATTGCTAATTCCACGTTTTTGGATATTTGGAGAGGATGTTGATCTTTAAAATCTTGTAAAATGTATGTTTGCGTGTGTGACGGGAAGAGAAAGCGTATATGTTCTGGCCAGGACTGCCTCCCACATTAGCTTCAGGGATTACACAAGCAGATGAGTGGGTGGCATGTAAAAACAACGAGGGGGCTGCCGTTCGACTCCAAATCTAGAATCCCACACCTCTCTGTGTATGCAGACACTTGTGAACTCGCCCCACTGTGGGCTTAGATTGGCATAGACAACAGCTGCTGGTAAACTTTCTTCTGCGCTAACCATAAATAAATGCAAAGAATAAAAATTTTGTAAAACAATATATAGTTTTACGGGGGTGGCCTTCAGCTGCAGTTTAAAAACAAATTAAATGCATTATCATAAATCAGTGGATGTCAAATTATATATGCATAATAAAAATTATATATTTTATTTCAGTTTTAGTTATTTTAGTAAATCAACTTGCACTTAATGAAAAAGAAAATGTGTCTTTGACAACAAGCTGAAATAAAATGTTATTTTCTATTGCTTAATGTTCATTTTGTTTCAAATAATGATACATTTTCATATAATAAGCCTATATATATATATATATATATATATACACATATATGTATATGTACTATGTATGTATGAGACTAAGCATATACAGCATTTTTCGTGGAGCACATTCCAATACAAATCTTGAAATAAAATGTAAAAAATGTGTTCATCAGTTCTCAAGATTTGCATTCAGCATTAAAAATTAATTGCATTTAGTTAGTTTTTGGTATCTGGGGTCTCTGGGATCCCCAGTATAATGTAAGTAATGCAATATCCATTTTATGAACATTTTAATAAATTTAATTAACATTTTAGGAGGACTGAAATTTGTTGGAAGGAAATTTAGGAAAGGGAAATCCTACAATCTGGAAACTCTCAACCTACTACTGCATATAGTTTGTGAAATATTTAAAGGTCCAAACAAGGCGTGTAAGTCATGGGGTTCGCATCCCAGGGAATGAACTAAAAAGGTAGTCTGTACACCGAATGCAGTGCAATCGCATTGAATAAAAGCGTCTGTAAATGGAAAAAGTACACGTTTGTCTGAAAAGGTTCAGCCTTGAAATGGACTAAAATGTAGTCGGCCTTGTGTCCTTTTATTTTGAGAACGTGGAGGTGCGATACTTGTGTGGGAGGCACTAATTCAGCTACTGATATCGCTCCAGTTCTGCACTCGCTGCGCTCGAGTTCAGTCAGCTGTCTTTTAACTCCAACTTTCAGCGTGATCCAGAGGCACTTGACTGACCGCAACGCCACGAAGTGGACAGCTGGGCTCCGATGACATGTTAAGAGCTGAAAAAATAACGGATTATCATGTTAAACCCAAATAAAAGATGCATTCTAGTCTGTCAGGCTCCGTGTAACGCGGCGATGCGCAGCGGCAGGTGATGTGGATGCTGACGCTTCTGGGCTCAACTGGTCTCCAAGTGGCGCTTAGAACCTGTGGAAGAACTTTTGCACGACTGGCTTTCAGTAGTTGTCGAAATCATGGAGTTGAGGGACTATCCAAGAAGTCTTTATGACAATTCCAGTATTAGTTTCCATGTAGGCATTTATTGTTTATTAAACACCGCTGCGCGAATCAACACATGGGTGGTTTTAAAGCGCTGATCTAGTATTGCTCATTGCAGTACATTTGAAAACTTTTCTAGTGCGTTTAGTGACCACACTTGTTCTTATCGAGTTAATCCGGATCCCGTTGGCTCGTATGGGACTGAGGCACTCATCGCGGTGCCTGCTCCTGCGGAGAAAGATGGCGGAGGCAGAGAGCTCGGAGGTAAGTCAAAGATCCCTTAAATCGTCTATAATACAGCAGTGCTCGTACAGACATTTATATATGCACTTCTAAATCGCTTCAGATTTATTCTAGACGTTTCCTATGCGTTTAAGTTCACGTTTGCGTAAAATGACGCGCTGGTTTGGAGGTCATACAAATCAGTGTCCGGTGATGTGTATGACTATGCAGGCTAAAACCCACAGCGATCCGAACTGAGCAGAACACGTCCGATTTCCCAGGACAACGTCTTGAAAGCGATCACACACCGAACGCTAAATATAGAGGTTTATATTAATATTTATGTTGCGCCTATGGATGCGTATAGATTAAGCAGGCAGACCATGCAAGATGTTATCCAAAATCTCGAACGCAACAGATTAGTGTATAATTCGTACCTAAACCATGCAGTAAGACGATAAAGTTGGTCGTGTGCTTGTTGAACTGAGCAGTCATTGCTCTTTTATATAGTCTACTGGGTCATCGCGAGACGGCTGAGCGCTGTCCTTGGTGCTGCAGTATTTTGCCCCCCTCCCCAGCTCGTTAGCATATTCACCTTTGCATACCTGATTTTAATGTTGACGTTGTTAATAGGTTACTAAATAACACAAGCCCTGAATAGCAAGGTGAAGAAAATTACAAGGTGAAAAACATCAAAGTGCCTTCTGTCCATATGCTCTGTTCATTTTTTTTCCACACTGTTTTTTACAAAACTATTTTATTCTCAGTTGATTTGAATTAATTAATGTATTTATTCACTCATTCTTTTTAACACAGAAAAAAAAAACCCTTGCATCCAAAAAAACATCTGCGGAGAGGAGCCTCAGTGCCTTAAATCCATCGGTTTTTCACACATATTTTTTTGTACAAAACTGTCTACTTTTTAATTGCTTTTTGGCATGTTTGTTTATTTATTTATCAATCAGATATAAATAATTAGCAAAAATATTGCAGAAAGTTTTTGCAGGAAAAAGAGCCATAATGTCAGGTTTTGTCCAGGTTGTTAATCTATCCATCTATCTATCTATCTATCTATCTATCTATCTATCCATCTATCTATCTATCTATCTATCTATCTATCTATCTATCTATCTATCTATCTATCTATCTATCTATCTATCTATCTATCTGTCTGTCTATCTTAACATGGAACTTTGATGAAAAAAAAAAAAAAATTGCTGAAAAAAGTGCCTTCTTTTTCCATTACTTTTCAACGTTTTCTCAATTTATACGCAAAACGCTTTCAGTAAACCTTTCCTAAAAGAAACATTTTGTCTTGGTGTAAAGAACATTTGAATAATCTAAAGAACCCTTTTCCACTATAAAGAACTTTTCTTGTGCAATGGGAAGGTTAAAGGTTCTTAATGGAACTGTAGATGGCTAGATGCCAATAAAGAAACTTTATTTTAAATAGTGCATCACATAAAAAATCCAAATCCAAAAATGACTACATAACTGTTGATCTTAAAGTAAAATTAAATATCAGTATGCCTCATAGCTCAAACAGGTCATATTGCTAACAGCTCCAAGGTCATGGGTTGAGGAGTGAATTAACTGATTTAAGTTAGCAAATGCATAATATTCTTATTATAATAGCCTATTATCTTGACCAGCAGCGCCAGCAGCAACAGCAGCAGCAGCGTATTCCCAATGCATCCTCGTCCCAGTCCTTGCAACCATCTCCGCTACCGAAGCCAGTGACATCTGTTCATCATGTTCCTCAACCCCCACACACGCCACACGTCTCCTCGCTTTCTGCCTGTCCCGGCAGAGGCAAGATGGCCAAGCTACTCAACCCGGAGGAGATGACATCCCGAGACTACTATTTTGACTCCTATGCCCACTTTGGGATTCATGAGGTAACCGGAGACCAATTCTACCATCAAGAACGCAAGTCTAAGATGAATCTGTGCTTTTATATTGTTCTCTCTCTCTCTCTCTCTCTCTCTCTCTATATATATATATATCAAGAAGTTGTTTCTGCTTTAGAACTTTTATCACTAGAAGCCAATCATAAGAACTTGAATGTGTCATTGAAACCAGCTTCTAACTGAGAGAGCACACTTTTGATACCAGCGCATTTATAGCATAAGGGTCAAATTGGATCTGTCTGAAGATAAAAGAACAGTTCTTGATAACAGAAAAAAAGAAGGACCAGAGTAAGATAGCGAGATGGAGAAAGGGAGAAAGAAAGAGAGAGAATTAGAGCGGAGGGAGGGGGTGGTTGGAAAGATGTGTATCAGTTAATCCCAGCAGGCTAAATGGAGACCTGTCTCTATAAAAAGAATCCTGGAGACACTGTGCTTTGTGTCCTATATATTGTCCTCCATAGCCCAGTCCAAGAGATAAAAGGTGCAGAAACGAGGGATAAAAAGTCATAGACTTACAAACATCAACGATAAATTCTCCAAAATCTCATTTTGCTGTTTTTTCCTCTCAATAGGAAATGCTAAAGGATGAAGTGAGGACGCTGACGTATAGGAACTCCATGTACCACAATAAACACATCTTTAAAGATAAGATAGTTCTAGATGTGGGCAGCGGAACTGGAATCCTCTCCATGTTTGCTGCCAAGGCAGGAGCCAAGCATGTATACGGGGTGAGAACTCAAATTACTCATTACAAGTCTGTTTGCTGTTCTCTAAAACAGCTTTGAGTTAGAGGGCAATGTGCAGGCATTTATGCAGATCTTACTCTTTTTTTAATATTCACAAACTTTATCTGTGTATATCGGGAGAGACGGAGTGGGAGAGTGTGCTGATAATATCAGTACCCTCACTGTGCTTCTGGTCTGCAGTTAGATAACACTCTACTGATCCACCCACTGGGTCCAGTTTTAGTTATCTTTTCTATGCCACGGTAAGCAATAGAGGTCTCTGATTCTGTCCAGAACACAAGCAGAAAGGGTTAACAAGTTCAAAAATTAAATGAAATGTAATGTATGCATATTCAACACACTTAGGGTAGGCAAAAATGAGACTGTTCTAGCAAAAACTAAGGGCTTGATTACACAAAAATGCAAATGCTAGAGAATGGGAAATACATGCATATGCAATATGCATAATACCAGCAAGAAACTGGAGTAGATGGCTGTGCTGATATCCAGAACAACATTACTGTGGTTTAGACACAATATCACCAGTTGTTTTGTCTGTTTTATCTGCTAACAAAAAACCCAGACAAAGCAAAAGAGGAGTCTGCAATTTAATCTCCCAGAAACACACAAAAGTGATGTTCTTTTGAATATATCAGTGGTTTTGAACAAATCATTTCAGTGAATAATTAAATGACTCACACATAAAGAGAGTAGCCATATGAGTCATTTCTGAATGAATCTGTGATTTTGAACAAATCGGTCAAGTGAATGATTAAATGACTTATGCAAAAAGAGAGTAGCTACCTTTTTTGATTCTGAATGAATCGGTAGTTTTGAACAAATCGGTTGAGCGAATGATTCAGTGACTGACGCATAAAGACTTAATTAATTCCACAATGATTTTATGAATGAATGAATCATTGCCTTAACTCAGTCACTTGTCACCACCTACTAGCATAACGCTGTAATTTACAGAAAGAATCAATAAAACATCATTACCATTAATATACAGAATAACAGTCAAGTCTGGAGCATGCAAAAAAAGACAAGCAGATGGATACAACTAGTACATTCCACAAAATAATTATAAACCTGAATCTGATCAAATATCAAGTTATGCATGAAAAATTCATTCTGCTAGAATGAATATGGTTAAATTAAGAAGAATGTAAATATCTTGATAGATATGCTAATATAATTAAGCTAATTATCTTTTTTTATAGATTGAATGTTCCAGTATATCAGAGTATTCTGAGAAAATCATCAAGTCAAATCACCTGGACAATGGTAAGATTTATAACCTGCTGTTTAGGTCTGATCTGCATTCATGTGGAATAAAGAAGTCACATTTTCCTGTTGGCAAGTGGAGTTCCATGACACAGGAAGCAGCATAGTCACTTCCTGTAGCTGACACTCTCCTCTTGTGGTGTGATGGCAGAAGTTGTTGTTTAGTTGTCCACAGCAGCTCTCATTAACACTGGAGAGCAGCAGGCGAGTGAGAAGCCTGAGTCAGCATGAGAAAGTCACTGCTGTACACACTCGCACACACACACACACAAGCATGGTACCTGGACATTGGCAACTTGCTTTTTGCAAGTTGGTGGTATGAAAAACCTATCATTCAAATATAGCTTTATATTGCCTTTGTGGTTATTAATTTTTCATGATTTAAACACTGGGTTTGTAACCCATTTGATTTCTGTAATGTGACACATTTGTGAGTAAAAAAAAAAAGTTGAGGACTTGTTTTATGTATTAAGAAATAATAATAATGTACAATTGGAAATGTTGTTGCTATAAATATATTTGTTTAGAATAGCATAAATTGTATTTAATATGCAAAAACATTCAATAACCATTTTATTTGATACAAAGATATATTTAATATTTAACTGTAAATTAACTTGAATTAAGTCATCTCATACATTTAGATTTTAATGTATGAGATGTTTAATGTATTTTAATTTTAAACTAATTTAGACAGTAATTATAATGGTTAATAAAATATTATATATGTTATATATGTATTATTTAATATTATGTATTATTTTATTGTCAAAACGTATTAAAAATTTACATAATAATTAAGATGATCTAGTTTTAATATTAATTCTATAATTCTATATTGACACATTTATGAATAAAACACAAATGTGGGCTGAGACTTGATTTTATAAATTAGGAATTAATATTAAAGCAAATTATAATTTTGTGGTACATAAAATTATCTCTTTATTGTTATAAATATATTTTAGAATAAAATATAATATATTTAATATTTAATTATAAATGAAATAGAACAAAATTAGCTCCTGGATTTACATCCTTGCATTTGTCTATGCATTTTGCAGTGATCACCATCATTAAAGGGAAGGTGGAGGAGACTGAGCTGCCGGTGGATCAGGTGGACATCATTATTTCAGAGTGGATGGGCTACTGTCTTTTCTACGAGTCTATGCTCAATACTGTCATCTACGCCAGGGACAAATGGCTGGTCAGTGTGTGTGTGTCTGTGTGTTGGCTGTCTCAAGGTCAAGGTTATGTGACTAATTAGAATGTTAAGCATGTGTCCATGCTGAAAATTATCATTTATAATAGGAATGAGTGGCTAGTCATTGGGCTGCTGATGAATGTCTACCACTGAATGACAATTTGGTCCAGAGGGCAAGTGGCTTGTTACACGTTTTTATGGATTCATTGTGTTACTGCCAGGGCATTGTTTCACCCTAGGGTTATTTTATGGTGCATTAAACAGGAAGGAAAGAAAGAATGATGTGAAGTCACTGGAATAATAGGAACATAATCATGTAAATGCCAAGAACATGTTTTTGTAGATTACAATGTTTTTTTGGGGTGTGGTGTGGCAAGATATAATTAATCAAAAACCATTTAAAAGATTATTAATAATAACATCCCATGTAATTTAGATAATTATTAGATTATATCATATTGCTTTATGACCTCGTTATTTCTAATGACAATATATTAAAACTTTTTAAAGCTATAGTTATAAATTAATTATTCAATTTAGATACTATATTATATATATGTGTGTTTGAATTACTTTCCATGTAACATTGCTTTGTGACGTCATTATTTCTAACGATAATATATTAAACATAAAAAAAACTATTTAACACATTTTAGATAGTAATTATAGATTGATTATTCAGTTTAGATACTATATATATTCCATTACGTGTTGATTTATGTCCTCAAAATATATTTTTTTTATAATTAATCATTTCTGAAATATTATAACATTTAAACTTTCCATAAAATCCCATATTATATTATATTATATTGTGTTTTGTGTCCTTTTACTGTATGTATGACCTATCAATTGTATTTATGACCAATCATTTATGACTTAAAAAAAAAAAGAATGAATAAATGAAATGAATTTGAAACTTCAAATACCCATTCATCTTTTTCCGATGTGACATCTATAGATTCTCTTTCCCGTCATTTTTCAGAAACCTGGTGGTTTCATGTTTCCAGACAGAGCGACATTGTACGTGGTTGCCATTGAGGATCGACAATACAAAGATTTCAAAATACACTGTGAGTACACACACACACTTACTGAAAAGATTCAACAGGTACTGTATCAAATGATCATTTAATACTGTATCGTATCTCGTTCTGCAATGTAGTTTGTAGTTCTTTTGAAAAAGAAATGAAAAACACTAAGAAAAATTCCTGTTGGGTTCCATTACTCCCCCGCAGCAAAAGGTTTGCTTTTCTCCCTCCTTCTTGTTTTGGATGGAAGTGTGAGATTGGCCTCGGCCTAGTGCTCGTGTGAGGGGATGCAATCAAATGCTGCCAGACACAGAGGAGGCAGGAGTCTATTTTAAGGCCGACCAGACACTCAGCCAGACAGATTTTCTACTTTTCAGAGTTTTAAAAAGTCTTAAAATTACATTTTCTCCATGCTTGCAGGGTGGGAGAACGTCTACGGTTTTGACATGATGTGCATTCGAAACGTCGCTATGATGGAGCCCCTGGTGGACATAGTAGATCCTAAACAAGTCGTGACTAACTCCTGCCTCATTAAGGTATCAGTATCTATATGTGTGTCTGAATTGAATCATAGTACTGATTGACTGCGGATAGGCTACGTTGCAACACATGTAGCGTGGGTGTTACATAACAGAATAATTCTCAGTAAAGAGCGCCTGATGACAGTGTGCTAACGTGTGTTCATCTCAACACATGCACAAACACCAATCACTCATTTAAATTAGCCAACAGAAATGAGTCCTTTTGGGATATTATGCTAATAATATCATCATGCAGGTAATTTGAAGGCACATATTTTGTTGTGTCTCATACTGTAGGAAGGAAAAATTTTATTTCTTTAGAATCTCAATTATTTCTCCTAAACAGCAATGAGATTATATTCATAATATAATATAATATGATATAATATAATATAAATAATAATTATAAGAATTTTTAAATGACCAATTAAATATTTTATTTATTTATTTTCATTCACAAGTAAGAATAATAAGAACAAAATATTAAATTTGTCATGATTTTTTAAATATTTGACAAATTTTTAAGTCAATAAATCACACTTTTAAAATTCCCTGATATTGCAAATATACATTTCTAACCAATAAAAAATATT
>JAUMHI010000037.1:5289491-5300543 GCA_032359435.1 Enteromius unitaeniatus | reverse complement strand
GAAGGTGTTGTGTGGATGAACAGAGTCGAGTGCAGAGGGAATGAGATTCACCTGTGGGACTGTCCTCTCTCCCTGAAAAACCAGACTGACTGCTCCCACAAAGAGCACGCCGGACTCACCTGTGCAGGTCACAGCAAACACAGAAGATTTGATTTGTTCAATAATTAAAATGAATGATTTGCATGAGTGTTAAAGGGGTGGTTAATTTGGTTAATGAAAAAATCTGTTCAACTGTACAAATAACAGCATATCTAAAAGTATGAGACAACAACAAAAAGAACATACCATTCTGAAAAATCATGTAGGAGCCATGCTTGCACAGTGTAGGGTATTTCCAAGTCTAATAAAAAAAAAATGATAATAATAATAATAAGAGAGGAGTCTTGTGGCTGAGGCGTGTTCCAGGATCCAAAAATAAAAACCAAATCTTTCTCTTGAATTACGTTTGCAGGTTTATTTTAACAAACAATATGTGACTTCCGTATATACAAAACAAAAATTTCCTCATAAATACTGACTGGTGCACATGCACATCTATTAACTGACAGGAAAATACGATCAGAAAAACCATGCGACTCTCCACCAGCCTTGTACCTAAAACGAAATACTTATCTGTTCCTAGAACCATCATTGCCTTCGTGCTTAAAGTGGCAGTACTTATTTTAATCATTACAAATGAAACGTTAAATCCCATCTAAATTATGAATTATGTGGATCATGAACATCATGAAATATCAAATATAAACCTATTTTTAATTCCAATGCGTAAAACAAACATCTGGCACCTACACACAGGTTCTGCACAATCCTCTTCACTGTTATTCTCTGGGTCTCATTCGGACTCAAATTGATACATTTCATAAAACCATCATTAGAACGTTCATAAGAAAGAGGGACAGAGCAGTGCAGATTAAAGGTAAATTAAAGGTAAAAAAAAAATGTTGTTTTTTTTTTTTAACTAAACATTAACAAATGTTAGACTGCACCCCATAAAAATATTAATCAAGTCTAGAAAAAATAAATTCAACCACCCCTTCAATTATTTTATTTCTCTATTTACAGATTTCTCAGATGTGTCAGTGTCCTCTTCTACTGTCACAATGACATCAGCTCCTTCAGTTTCTCCTCCAGTGCGCTCAACATCAGTCTCTCCTTCACAAACTCCTCCAGAAGAGTCTCTCTCCGTCCCCCCAGAGCTTGTGATTGTTCTGGGAGTTGTGCTCTTACTGCTCTTAGTGCCACTGCTTATACTGATTCAGCAGAACAGAGTGATGAGGAGAGGTAGGAGAGATCCAGAGACTGTCATATTGTGTCTTATTCAGTGTGTGATCAGTCATGTGTTGTGAACTGACAGCAGCTTTGTCTGTCTACACTCACAGCTCTCTCTAAGAGGAGACACAGGACGACGACTGAGGCCGTTTATGAGACGATTCAACGCAGACCCATTAATAGACACAGTCTCTTCACTCAGAGGGGTGAGTAAAGGTCATAGTGTCTGATTTGTGGAGGAAATCACACTAGGAACTTTTTTGCTTGTTGTTTGCAATTGTAATGTAGAAGTGGGGATATTGGCTGATTTTTAATGGTGAACATCTGATGGATCTAATCTCCATAACAGGATTTGTCATTTCTACAGAACAGCATTCTGGATATGAAGATGCTGATGATTTTCTTTCAGGTTAGAGGACTGAAATATGTTATTTGCTTGCTATATAAATAAATGGATGTGTATCAAATGAACTAAAACAATAACTTGCCAGGTTATCTTAGTGATGTTATTTAAACCATCAGAACATAGATAAAGATTTATTGTATTTTTTTGTTCATCTGTGTTGTTTTAAGCAAGTTCTCCACTAGGAGTCACACCTGAGTACTATGATGATGTCACCACCTCTGACAGCCCAGCAGGTCAGTGACTTCAACAGATTGCACTGAATTAAACAAACAAAACTTTTACTTATAGTCTTTGTTATTTACTCATTCAGAAGAGCAACAATTCACACCTGAAAATTATGATGATATAATCACTGTTGCCATGTCACAGGTTAATTTTATTTCTATAATTATTTTATTTTTTTACACTTTTTTTTAAAACACATAAGTTTTAACAGTTGATTCATATGCATTGTACTTGGGCATAATTTTTGTACATTTAATGAATGCATTGAAATTGTTTTGTTGCAGATGACTTACCAGAAAGCTATGATGATGTAGTCATTGTGCCACAGTTCTGCAATGATAATACAGGTCAATATTCACCCTAGTACATTTAATATTTTTTATTTTGTCTTTCTTCAAATTATAGTTGCATACACAGTGTGGAAACTTGTGTAATTAATAATAGACATATTTAGATTATCAGAGGGTGTGTGAGTGAGGTATGATAACGAATGCCAGGGGTGTGAGTGACATCTTTGGTACGTTATTGACTTTTTTTTTTTACCTTAATCTGAATTTTTGTGTTTTTGTAATTGCTTAACATCATACATTTTTGTGGTCATGATAACTTCACTCCCAATATTGATGTGTTGATTACAGTACTTTTTAAAAGCTTATGTTGATGCATCAATTTGCTTTTGTTTACTAATAACAGACTATGATGATGTAGAGGATGTGCCAAGAAAACATGAAGGGACTGAATAACTGAAAGCATGCCCACTGCCTCAAATTCCATTAAAGTGTCGGTGGTCTTATATACTTTATGTGTTAGCTGCATTTCAATTGTTCAATACATTTTGTATAGTATGTATTAATTACCTTTAGCCAGAAAAAAATAGCTTTATGGCCTTCTCAAAATTATAACCTTTCTATCATTTATACCTAGCAATGTGAGAGAGCAAAAAAGCAAAGAAAGAAAAAAAACAAAACAAACATTTGTCCTAGCACTTAATCAATGTAATTATGTTATGATTTCAGTGTTTTTAATTTCTACCAGCCCTGTCTTTAACATTTCACAGCACCTTTAACTCATTCCCACACGTGGACGTATATATATATATATATATAAATGTTTGCAATGGAAATTGTAAAATAAGTTTGCAAACAGCATGTGTGGGCAATCATTTTATCTTTCAGAAGAACTGTTTTATATTTGAGTGCAATTTAATAATGTTTGAATGTCAGTATTCTTAAACAATTGAAATCACACTCCCAATGTGCATGGAGATATTATTATTATTTCAATACTATGGACTATGGTCAATTCTCAGCTCTCACAAATGTACTTATGAATAATAATAATAATAATAATTGAGTTTAAGTCTCCATTATAATTAAAATTTTATACTATACTATACTAGTTTACAGGTTGTAGAAAAATTTGTTATCCTGGTCTTTTTATTTTTGGTTTTTTTTTTTGTCATTAAATACCTCTCAATGTAGTGTAATAATTATAATAATAAAAGTTTGTCACATATTCAATGTTGTTGCTGCTGTTGTCCAAACCTTATGATTATTAGTAATCCTCTTCATTAAAATAATAATTTACATACAGTATGTATATATAATAATATTCATTCATATTTAATAGTTTATAGTGTGTTTGACAGTCCAGTCTGAATGAGGCAGCTGAAAGGTGTTGTGGGATCACAGTTCACCCAAAAATGAAAATGCCTTCATTTACTCACATAAGATGTTTTGATAAAAACTAAGAACTTTCTGACCGTCCATAGACAGCAATGGAACTACCATGTTCAAGGCCCAAAAAGGTAGCAAGGGCATTGTATTGTCCAAGTGACATCAACCTTAATTTCTTCTCTTTTATGTCATATGCTTTTACGTAAAATCAAAGTTAATTATACCAGGTGCCTACTCTTAATTTAGGCTAATGTGGATAAATCAATGGTTTGTCACTTAGTAAAAGACCTCAGTGTATTTTGAGACGCCCAGACATAATTAGCCTAAAACATCCCTCAAAGCCTTAAAATAGTTTTCGTATTTAAACTGTAGTTTGACGTTCTGACGCTACAAGCAAATACCTGATCATTTTCATAGTTTCTATAAATGTTTTGTTTTAGGCAGATTTTAATAAAACTTTGCATCTGTTCTGTTAAAAAAAAACTATCTTGTGTTGAATTAACTTATAAATGCCTGAATAAACAAAAATAATAATAATAAACAGAACAAGAGAAATCCTTTAACTGCTCATTCCACAAAATCTGTGCCTTTTACATCCCTAAGAAATAATCAAACATAGATTTAATATAACAGCGAATAAACTTGCATTTTAAAGACATAACAATAGCTACTATTTATTAATTTATCAATAATACATAATAAATTTAATTATATATTATTTGAAATAATTTAAATAGCATTTATGCTGATAAGGGTAATGTTTTTGGCCTGTCCTTTGCTGCGATTATTATTTTTTAGCCTTTAATTTTGCCTAAATAATATAAAAATCACATTTGGTTGATCACATTACGTTCAACAATGTTTTATTTATTTGTATAGAGTGTTTATAGTTTATATAATCTTGTAAGTTTCCACATCTATCTAAAATAATCTTAAAGTTGTTACAAAAAATGTTTGTCAAAAACAAAGACTGAATTTCGGCTTCTTTAATGCTACTTTGTGATGGTTTAGAGAGGATTCATTTTTCTGCTCACAATCGTAAAAAAAAATTCTCAAAAGCAATATTAAGACAGTAACAGATCATAATGATAAACTTAAGAACGGGGTTATTAAATACAAATTTTAGGATTACAGGGTAAAGGCAGGAAAAAAATTACAAACACTAATGTTTCTTGTTCGTGCTGTTGAAGCGATAGTGAAAGAAATCACAATAGGATATCATAAACTGGTGTTTGGAATGCAATCTTGACTCTTGTTCACCACAACATGTATGTGGTATGATTTCTGTAATAGAGGACATTTAGCAAAGGCTTCCAGGGACAAACCATTATGATCTGAGTGAGCTGTGAGTAAGAAAGGGAGCATCATCTGTCCCTCTCTGTATTATACGTTGTTTTATTGTCATCTTGTGGATAGAAATGGCTAAAGCAGGATTGGTCCTTGAGGGCCAGTGTACTGCAAATTTTCCAACCTGTTCAGGATTGCTAGCAAGCTAAAGTTTGATCTAGGTTGGAGAAAAACTCTACAGAAGACTGGTAGGGGCATCATCATCAACACTAATGTAATGTGAACTGTCAACCTGGTATGATACCGGTTTACACTGTACACTGGTTCTCTCTGCTGTTCACAAGGTGCTGTTATCAGTTAAACATAGTTTTATTATAGCTCCCCCTCCTCTGGTCTATGCATCCCTACCTCTGCTAAATGATTTTTAGCCCCGGAGGGAATGAAAACATCCAACATCACAATCTGAATCCAATGAAACACACTTTGAAGTCCTCATCTGAATCAAATGATTCATCATATGCAATTGGAGAGCAGTACTCTGGTTATGAAGTTGCTGATAACTTTCTTTCAGGTTAGTTAGAGGAATAAAACGCAATAACACAACAAACAGATATGTCAAATTATTTGATCCACTACAGATGTGTATTATTTTTTAAATAATTCGACTTACTGAAGTCAATTATAAAATTTTTATTTCCACACCATAAGACATTGTTCAGATGATGTATTTCAAGACATTTGTCAGATTTTGTCCTTTAAACACTCTTTGGGACTACTATGTCATGCTTTTCATCCAATGTCTCTGTTGCTAATTCTGAAACATAATTTTAGAGCTGTAATGGAGGCTTTTGCTATTAATAGTGTAGTAGACTTGCACCATCTTGGTATATCTTTGCCTGAAATTACAGTATCCACCTTTTTGTTGCACACTATTAAGCTTTGCATAAATCATGTGAGTAAATTACCATGTAAACAATGTAAACAATCAGTGAAACCTTAGCAAAAACTGCGTACAAAGAGGTGACATCTACTCACCCTTCCATCGTTAATAATTACAATTAAATTTAAAAACGTAAAAGTATTGACATTTTACATTCAATATAATTTCTGCAAGAATATCATGCTTATATTAATTGTCACTGTAGTGGAGCATATGTGGTCTTGCCTTTAAAATGTTCATTAATATTAACGAGTGATAATAGATAAAAATATTTTTTTCTGACATTTTAACAGAAAACAAATATTGTATTAATCTGCTTTATGCTTTTAACTCATTTAAAGAGCAACAAGTCACATCAGAGAACTATGACAATATAATCACTGTTGAAGTAACACATCATACTAGAGGTTTATTACTTTAATTATTTCTTCTATTATTTGAATATGCATGTACAAATTTAATGGGTATTTTATTTCTGATATTTTATATCTACTGTCATTTTTCTAAATTATATATTTTTTGATTGTCGCATTTTATTTTATTTCAGTGCAGATGACATGTCAGAAAGCTATGATGATGTTGTCTTCATAGGACAGCTCTCCAATTATAAAGCAAGTGTGAGTCTTGTATTTCATTTCTTTTCTTTTACTATAGTTAATTATAGTGTTATATAAATTACCCAGAATTATTTTTTTACATTTAATGCATTGTAGTATATAAGTGTATTTTGAAATGCAGTGTGAGATTTTGTTTGTGTAGTTAATGACTCTTTTATGTCAGAGAGAGATCTAGTGGAGTATGATGATGTAAGCAATGCTAGTGAAGAGGTGCGAGACCTCTCTGGTAGGTTATTCTGACCTGCTTATCTTCACAATGACTGGTTTTTAATAACTAAAAATGGAAATGTAATGCAAATATTTTCTCTTGTTTTCTAACAGCAGACTGTGATTATTTGAGGGCGGAGCCAAGAAAACAGGGAGGGACTGTTTAAGTCAGTGACTACACCCATTGCCTTGCATCATCTTTTAGTTTCACTGCATTAAAAGTGCTGAATATATCAACACAAATGCATTTAGCCAAAGTTTAATGTTGTTATTTTACAATACTATAATAGATAACATGGACATCAATTCAAAGCAAACAAATTCTTAAAAAAATATGTTTTTTGTACCACCTGCAAAACAAGCATCTGCAAAATGACCAACATGCTTTTAGCTTTTTTGCCTTATGAAAGCAGTTATATTGTTTTGAAAGAAAAGATTATTGCACATTCTATTGTATTTTATAAATGCATTAAATAAAAAAAATATTCTCTCCTTTCTTGTGTTTATAGTTTCTTCAAATATTTAACTTTTATTTAGACAAAAATGAGTAACCATAAGTTCATTTTCTTTTGTCTTTTTCAAAGCTACAACGTGAAACATTTTCCCTTTTATCATCATTTATGTTTAAAATATAATCTTGTTATCAGAACATACTGTAACACATGATGAGGGGGGAAAAGCATGCGTGTATCTCTAATAAGACTTTTGCTGTTGTTGTTTATAAGTGTGATAAATGAATTCAGAAAGTTAAATTCAACAAAGAAAAAAATGACATGCAAACTGAGCCAAAAACAAAAAACCTTTTATGTTTTCTTTTTTTTTTTAATAACAAATAGCAAATGATGATCGAATCCCATTTGCAGGGCTAAAAATAGATTCACTTACAATAAATCACCCCAAATATTTTTTATTATGCAACAAGCAATCAGTAAATAAATACATAAATGGACAGCGGTTTCCTCCACTAGACCACAAAATGAGCAAGTATCTTCATTATCTGACTACTTTTGGAGTAAAAAGGGTATAGATTTTAAAATAAACTTCCTTTGCTCAGCAAAAGTGTAAGTACTGTATATCACAACATAATTTTACAAAAGTGTAATTTTGTAGTACAAGTTATTTGTTTAATGTATTTGTTTTAGGTTTGCTTCCTATGTGATTGTTTTGAGTAGATGCCCATGTTTTCAGTTAAAGAATTAAAATCTGATTTTGTGCATGGATTTTTTTTTCTTCAACATATACACAAAATGTTAAGCAAAAGTCTGTAAAATATTGTGCTTTATTTTTGACAAATAGCCCATTGATATTTCTCTCTTTATTAGCCTATGGTAAGCGACTACTCCTCAAGCCAGGGTTGCTGTCTGTGTTTCTCATCAGTAGTTAGTTATCATTGCTTTTATCTCTTCTTTGCAGGTGTCAGACTATGATGCTGAAAGTACACTTAAGTGTTTCCCACAATCACTCTCATCACAGCTGTGTGACTCTGTCAGCACTTTAACTCTTCTGTGAAGTGTCTCTGTGAGGTGGAGGAGTGCTGTTCACAACTGACACCGAAGCTGTTCATTCTGTATGCTAATTCTTAAAAGTTTATCCTGAGTGAGACAAGAAAACTCTTTTTCTTCACAATCACTGAAGGGGCTGATGAGAAGTTGTAGAGCAGAGAAAGAGGAAAATGAGGAGTTGTCTGATTGTCCTCTTAATGTCCACATTCACCATTGCAGGTAAGTAAATCAGTTAAACTACCAACCAATTTCTGGGGAAATATTTAATGTGAGTAGAGTTCAATGTTTATTCTACCTGCTGTATTAGGATGAGCCTTAGGGTTATTATTTTAGTGGAAATTTTGACCTCTCACTACCTCATTTGTTTCTCCACAAGACGTTAGTGAAGTAATATGGGAGGCCATGCTATTAAAACCAAAAATGTATTAGAATGTTGCTTTATTGAAGCACTTCTGCTGGAACACAGCAGCAATAAACAGCAAGCGAATCAGTGTTCGAACTGAGGGGGGGCTGGGGTCCAGACATCCCATAAGCATTAAGTGACTTCTTGGTTTTAATAAAAATATTGGATAGCTGTATTAAATGTTGTAATATGTTTTTAGGCGTTTGTACAGTGTTGTATCAGCCTATCACACACAATTCTGTTGAGTTTAGGAATGTAGTGGCCAATCAGGAGTATTTACATTAGTGATTGCTGAATTTTGTTCAGACTAAAACTAGCAAATTCCCATAAGCAAAAAAAAGTGCAGATAAAAGTAAGATTTGTTTATCATGCAAATGCAAGGAGTTATGAGTGCTTAAGATGGACTGACTATATGCTCATTTAGAGTGCGTTCTTTCACTGCATAATTCAGTATAATACAATTCAGAATGGTGGAGAGAGTATGTATATTTTCATAATTGTATATATTTATATCACACAAAGATTGTCAGGGTTTTTTTGTTGTTGTTTTTTTCCTGCAAAAAATAAAAAATGTGATATTGATTTTATACAACAGTTCAATATGCAAAAAGTGAATGCTTTTTAAGACACCATTTTTCCTGTTTTTGCACTATTTGCGGGCATACTTCCTGCCAGATATACTGGCAGTTTTAATGTTACATTTAAAAATATATATATTTTAAATAAGTTTTAAGATTCAAATATCAAAACATTTATTAATTTTTAACTGCAGGTTAAATGCATTCTTTTATTGCATTAAACTATGTAAATACATTTGAAAGCCACTTCAGATGCAAAAAAGCTAGGAAAAAATGCCCATAAAGGGTAGAAATCCCTTTAAACTCATTGAAAAAAAAAAAATTCTGCTGTGAACTGACCACACAGAATATCAAAAACTTTAGGAGTCAGCTGTCCACTGCAATCCTGCATAACAATTAGTCTGATTATCCCTCCCCCCCTTCTGAATGTTGTGAGAAGAAGACGACCCAGTAAAGTAAAGTTTATGCCACTGGTGCGGCAGAAAATCAAAGAGGAAAAGAGAATAGTGCTTCTGGTTGCGTCAAAATGTTGAATTCTATTGTATCTGTTGTGTACAGGCAACGTGAGGTTGGTTGGTAATAACAGTCCTTGTGCTGGTCGAGTGGAGGTTTTTCACAAAGATGATTGGGGAACAGTGTGTGATGACGGCTGGGATGTGTCTGATGCTAATGTGGTTTGTAAGGAGCTGAAATGTGGTAAAGCATTACGTGCAGTTGGTGAAGCTCACTTTGGACCAGGATCAGGACGAATCTGGATGGATGAAGTGAAGTGTAATGGATCAGAGTCAACACTGATGAACTGTAAATCAGGAAAATGGGGTGATAATAACTGTAAACATAACGAAGATGCTGGAGTCATCTGCTTAGGTGAGTTTGTCCAATCTTCCTTAATGTTTTGATAGTGTAAGAAAAAAAAGTTATGTTGTTATGTTGATATTTATTTATATAATGTAAAATCACAGGTCGTCGCCCCAGACTCATTAATGGATCACATATTTGCGCTGGGAAATTAGAGATACTTAACATAAAGACATGGTGGCCAGTGAGTGATGCCGTTTTTGACCAGCAGGATGCAAAGGTTGTGTGTAGAGAGCTGGACTGTGGGGCTCCTGCACAGGTGCTGGGAGGAGCTGCTTTTGGTAAAGGAGACACTAAAATGTTTAAAAAGGAGTTTAAATGCAGAGGAGATGAATCACACTTTACATTCTGTTTTACATCCAAGTCTTCACATATACAGAATTCCTCTGGAAGTGCTGTAGGAGTAATTTGCTCTGGTTGAGTAATATTTAAACTTTCTTTCCTTGTAACATGCAAAGACATTTGCTGTCTTTTCCAAAGAAAAGTAAGTGCTCGTAAACTTGTGTTTTGTTTCAATGTCCTTTGTACAGGTTACATAGATGTCAGGCTGGTAAACAGTTCAGATTCTTGTTCAGGAAGAGTGGAGCTTCAGTTCTTCAAGGAATGGGGCACAGTGTGTGATGCATGCTGGGATATGAGAGCTGCCGGTGTCCTCTGTAGACAGCTGAATTGTGGGATAGCTGTGTCTGTTGTGGGATCAGACTGGTTTGGAGAGGGAAGTGGTGAAATCTGGTCTGATGTGTTTGATTGTGACGGGAATGAAACAAAACTCTCAGAATGTTCCGTCTCTTCATGGAGTCGAGCTGAACATTCTCATAGAAGAGATGTTGGAGTCATCTGCTCTAGTGAGAGGATTTTATTGAAAAAGTAAATAGATATATACATTTCCTTCAAGCATTTTAATAAAATGGCACACATTTCTCTCAGATTCCTCTCTGTCTCTTCATGATGGTCTGGTGCGGTTGTCTGGAGAGAGACAGTGTGAGGGGGAGATGGAAGTTTTCATCGATCAGGTCTGGAGGAGAGTTCTGCTGGACTCCTGGAGTCTCTCTGAATCCTCTGTGGTCTGCAGACAGCTGGGCTG
>JAUMHI010000037.1:5267492-5279137 GCA_032359435.1 Enteromius unitaeniatus | reverse complement strand
CTCGGATTGTGCTACTGCAGACAGCAGAAAGGGAATGCTGTCTCCAAACAGAGGTTGGCTCATTGGGTGGTTAAAGCTATTTCCCTTATACCAGGGAAGCCTTGCCTTAGGACTGGGAGCTCACTCAGAGAGTGCTGCTTCATCCTATGAGACAGGCTCACGGTGCCTCTTAGCATAGTTTAGAGCTGCAGGCTGGGCGACACCGTCACCTTTGCTAGGTTTTACAGAAAAAGACCTCTGCATAGAGGCTGTGTCTTCTCGCGTCCTCAGGAGGACAGCAGGTGAGTGAGAGGACCGGCTGGTGCTGGCTTGATTCACGGGATCTCCTACGGGATCCATACTTTTTTCTCTCTCAGTGTTCACTTAACTGTGTGTAACCTGAGTCCTCCCTGCCCTGCAGTCGGATCTAGAGCGGAGTAGCTCCGGCTGTGCTTCCTCTGGGTCTCCTTTGCCCAATAGGTGTGGCAACAAATCTCAATAATTCCACAGTCAGCCAGAAGGCTGTGTTTCCCTTCAATTATATCCATAATCTTATCAATATATTGTATTTCCTTATTCCACATGCTAGAACTGTGTGTTAACTCATGTGTCCGCCCTCAACCACCTGCTTCAACACCACTGAAGCAACTCTGTGTGCCCCCTCCTTGGGCCACAGAGGGTTGGGAAGGTTACGTGCAGATCCTCTGCTGACAAACTTGAAAAGTGGATCTCGCCTGTTTGCGGGGGGTCTCCGCTTAACGCGGCCCTAGAGTGTGGCCTGTTCCATGGGTGTTCCCATATGTAACATCGAAGTGATTTGACTGAAATAGTAACGTCTAGGTTACGAACGTAACCCACGTTCCTTGAAGGAGGGAACGGAGGCGTTACACTTTCTCCTGCCACGTCTCTAGGGTCACGCTGACCATGGCAACAGCTCTTCAGCGAAAACCTGCATGTGCACTGTCCGCGTGCCCGCTGATACTCACGTAGTGATGAGGTGCACCTGAGCGCAATCAGTGCACGCCAATATTCATTGGGGAACATGGGTTACGTAACCTAGACGTTTCATAGTATTCACCGCATCCAAGTGTTCTATTGAAATTCTTTGTCACCTGATTGTAAACCAAGCAAATGTAAAGAAACATGGGCTCCAAAACCACAATGTGTACCATAATTGTAAAAGCACGTGCAAAATAACTCAAGCCCTCAGCATTCAGTATTCGCTTGCCATTAAACGCAGTAGGCAAGACTGAAGCCTTTTTCTTTGTATGCATGTAATGTATTGCGCTGCTGCTCTGATCTGTGACCAGAATAACCACTGGCAGCAGCTGTACATGTTCCCCCACAGCCCTTTATGTGCTCGCTGCCCTTTTGGGTCTACTGTCGATGTTATCAGACCTTTTCCTTCCAGCTGCCATGTCACACCTGACTGTGAGACGCTTTTGAATAGTTTGGAAAACCAAAGTTGTTTAGAGCCTATTTTCATGGTGTGGTTTTCTGTTTAGTTTTATCTGTTTGTTCACTCAGGTTTATCTATCTTGTTAATAGTGAAACACTGAGACAAGCAGAGAAAGAGCGAGGACACAGCATAGCTGCTTGCATTTAAGTGCACTTTTGTTTTATACTTGACTTTTTGCAGCTCATTGATGAAAAAAAAAATAATAATTTTCCATCTAGGGAGTTTTGGGAGTGTACATTAAACAAGATATTATTTCTTGTAGCCTACAGTGTAAATGTCATATAAGCTGTCGTGGTGATCGATGGCTGGAAGGATGTCTTTATCTGTATGGCAGGAGGTTACCGAAACCACATCACTGCCAAGTCAGACAGAACAGCACAACAGCACAAAATCAATACAATAAAATTATAGGTACATTTCCAATAGCTCAGGTAGTTCTCAAGTTCTCATTCCTTGCAGAGAAAGAACGTGAACATGAAATAAAATTTGGATCTGATATTGATCCCACAGTGTTCAGCTGTCACACTTTCTCTGAACTCACGTCCAGTTAGATCTGAAGGTTGTTGCTGACAGGAGATGAATGGACCAGGCTTTTAATTTACAGACAATGTCAGTCAGAAAATGTCTGGGACAGGACGCTCTCACTCTGTGCTTCTCCTCGCTGCTGGTATTGTGAACACAGAGCTTGAGAGCACTGATAGAAACAGCTTGTGCATTCAGAACCACATACTGAAGGAAAGAGGACTTGGGCCAGAAAGAACATAACAATCTCAATGAAGGCAGGAGAAGAAAGGCTGTAGCTTTTTTTTTTTTTCTTTTTTTTTTTTCTTCATTTTATAATTAAATCATTCATAATTTTATCATAATAAGAACCATGATAACTTAATAAAATTTTATGAATAAAACTGAACTAGCCAAACCTAGGTGGCATACAAATATGAGGTTTTATTATGCTAATGAAACAAAAATATATATGCTAAATAAACAAAGGAATTCATTTAAAAAATGATGGGCCAAAGCATGTCACAAGCAGCTTAAAACAGAAATAGTAACACATATAAAAGGTGTTCAGTGTCATTCACACAAACACTAAACACCATCATGGTGAGACTCATTGAAATATGCAATAAACATTACGTTACATATAACATACAACCCTAATAAACATTACTGATAAGAAAAAACTAAGAAACATAGTTATTTCAAATAAAAAGCATCAAATTCAAACAAAATTTAAAATTTAATTCAGGGAGTTCTGGGTCAGTTTACGTTTTTTCACTGTAAATTTTACAGGAACTTACCATTAACCATGCAACAGGTTTTACCTTATCATTTTCACAGTATTTTACCGTTAAAATAACAGTAATTTTTTACAGCGTGTATATGTTTTGTATTGTAACATGTTTTGTAACATTAGCATGAAAGTGGAAGGCGAAACTTCCTATGAGCTTGCATTTCCATCCATGTTCGTATTTAAGCTATTTTCAACTACCACCTTGTTTCTTGCATTTCCTTCATGGATCTCTCCAACCAAAGTTGGCTACATTATAAGCTTTAAAAAAGTCAATGCAGTGTTATCTAAGTCGTTTCTAGTGATTAAAAACAGAGAGATAAAATGTAAAAACTCCAATTACTGTAAGTGAAAATCAATATAAAATACGGCACGTTAGATAGATCATGATAGATCATGATGTGCGCAGATGAGACTGCATCACTGCCTCTTATAAAAGTTAAAAGCATTCAGTGCAGTGCCTCAGCATGAAAGAAATATGAAATGGAACCGGTGAAAAGAGGCCTGCTGTAAGAACTGATTAGAAACTGATATGAAGGGAGTTTTTGAGCTTCATCTCCGGCATTGGGGAGGTTCTGTGTTTAGGAGAGCATTCTGAGCAAAAGCAAAAGTGTGTGACTAGTGAGCATTGCAAACATGAAAGGCAGCCAGCATGACATCAATAATGGCCCCTGATAGCTGCTCCAAAAAAGGAGTTTAGCATGGTGTGTTTGCTCTCTTTCCTCTAGCGACAGTGAGATTCTCACTGGTTTAATTGAACTCTTTAGTGGATTAGAGGATACTCAAGAGCCTGACTCTCAGCGTAACATGTTAAAACCCACAACAACCCTTGTTAACACACAAATTAATCACTCAAAGTATAGCTACATCTTTACTTCATAGACAACACTGATTGATTGTATTTTTTTTAAAGAGTCCTCTGATGCTTTTCATTCAGTCTTTATGAGAAGTCAGTCATGATTTTGTGAGCTTCGGATCAGCTCTGTGAATCATTATGATGTTGTGGTTTGAATTTCATGATCTCTTGTTTCATCCCCTCCAAGGATGCCTTGTTTATGAATTGCTCCAATGGATAAAGCGCTAATCATATTTGGGTCATGGAACATGCTGAAAATGGCAAAGACTGTGAGTCAGAGAGCTGTTCTGTGCTCAGAGTCAATGCATTATAATATGTGTATGTTTATGAGAGCTGACCTGGTTTCACAGCTTTAATATGTGAATATTTGTATTGTGTGCCCATTAAAAATGAAACATGCAAAAAAGGGCTTTCATAGAAATGTCCTTCTTAAAGAACCAGTTCAGTGAAGAGTTACTAAAAGAGCCTTTTTTGTGTGTGAAAAACATTTGTACATTCCAAAGGATCCATCATATAAACATTTCAAGAGCCTGGTTTGACACAAAATCCGTTTTTAAAAGAGATTATTGTTGGAATTCAAAAGAAGCTATGCATTCTGCTGAAAAAACATGCCAAAATTGCGTTTTTCATTTGACTATAAGAGGTTTTTACCAATTTGTGTGGGACCGGTAGTTGAAAATAATATTTTGTGATTACATTCATTAGACGTCAAAATTTAGAAATACAACATGTGATTCCTCATAAAAAGGCAAATAAACACAGAAAGTGCTTGTAATACAAAGTTTCAGACATCATTAATATTAGTACAAAGTGGACAGGAAGGGATTAAGGAAAAGCAAAAGCAAGCTATTTATAAATCAAGGACAACTTTTTTTGCATGCATATATTCATAAATCTATTTAAATTGTTGCACAGACTTCATTAGGTTTCATTAAAAAAGGCACAGGATTTTTCTGCAATTACATATTTATGTAAGACCTTAGCTGAATATTAGATTGTTTCGATTCTAATCACATCATCCCATGCCATGGCTTCATGGGATATCAGTTGCAATTCTTATTAATTCTGTCAGTGTGCCACCCAACCATTATCGCCTCCTCATTAAACTGGGAATCACATTGTAAAATGATGTGGTCAAGAGCAACCCTCTTCACGGCTGAAGTGCAAAACATTATGGGGATGGGAAATGGAGTTAAAAATAAATCAAGTAGCTCTCTGGTGTTCTTGCTCATAGATACCGCTGTTCAGTGTGTCAAATCTTTATTTTAGCAGTGCCAAAAAGTTATCAGATTTATCCACAGGGTGAAATTACCCTCTTGAATCAGACATAATGTCAAGAGCTGCTGAGCACACACTTAAGCCCAGAGTGAGAAAAGTAAACCTGTGTGGGAATAGCTGGATAGTTTCTGAGCCATTTGTCGTTTAAAAAGTACCACTTTATGTGTAAATATGGAAATCCAATGATGCTTCCAAAGTTTTTAGTTCAGAGAAGGCTCCATTTTCTAAGCCACTTTGACCATACTTAAAAATGTATGAATGCCATAGTATTGGATAACAGAATATAAAACTGCGGCATTTACTCAAATAAAATATCACTTTGAGGCAAAAGACTTTGTTTTGCTGTAAAGTTTTAAAACAATAGAGCAGTGTTTTCCAACCATTTCTAAAATGAAATATTCACACTGTACTCCATTAAACAACATGATGCATTATTCTGTATCATATTTAAAAAAAAAAAAAGCTTTTGGTAGGTAGTACTAATATGCACCCTTTAGTTACTAATAAGCACCTTTTATGTCTGAATAATTGTATTTGAGGTTGCATGGAGAAGTTGTTTTGTGTGTGTGTGTGTGTGTGTGTGTGTGTGTGTGCGCGCGCAGTGGGCTCTTTTCATTTGGCTTGTGTTTATCTTGGTCTTTTTTGACTTTCTTTCTATGTTAACATGCCAAGTGTAGCAGTGTCTTTCTATGCATCAGCCAGCCTCCTCCTGAGCTCCTCACATAATTGTATTAAACCTGTTTCGCATGCATCAACAACAACCTGCAAGAGCAGTCTTTGTCCTGGCTTTTTGGCTACCCTCTAATATTCAAAACAGTGGCGGTGACCCATAGCCAGATGTTATTCATTTTATCCAAGAGGAAAAATACCCTCTTTTCAAGGTGTTTTTGAGCTGCAAGGTATTTACTTCACAAACTGCCTTATGTCTAGTGCAGGGAAAATATGCATGAAGCTTCTGTTCATACAAGAAAACATATTGCACATTAACATCAAAACTGATTTTTTTTAATTGTGTGTCACAAGCACAGATAAAGCAATTATACAAATTAGAGAGTGGCGTGATTTGTGATACTCATTTTTGTTTTTGTCACACAGATGAATCGCAAACACATGCAAACATGAAAGAGTGTGACTGTGACTGTTCCAAGGGGTTTCACCCGTCTAACCTTTGGATTCATTTCCATTTCTCAAGCTGGGCGATGTGTCTCCTATCACCCTAAAGGTTAATTGATTTCTCCCCTTGAGCACCGCATACTCCGGAACACAGACATGAATAATAGAACAGGACTGTGAATGGTGCCAGCGCACCGGGTGACGTGTGCAGATCATCTGTGCATTGTGTCAAGCTCATGTAAAACAGACGTCTCCAACCCAGCTGACTCACTCAGACCCGAGGAGAAGGACAGCGGTCCAAAAAGTCATAGGAATTTAAATTAAAACTAAAGAACAGTGTTATTTCTGTGCTTTAATTATACCTGTCGAATTCTTGATTCTGATTGGTTGATGAGTCTTATAAAACCAGCAGGCACACAATTTCAAGATTAATGTCCAATACATGGTTAATTTCGTTGACGAGTAATTTTCGTCATAATGTACGTCAATAAATTTTTTTCAGATGAACAAGATGAACTGCTGCATGGTTCGGAGGTTAGATCCGTACATTGCTGTATTGTAGCAGATTTATCTATCCTGCAGGATATAAACTAACATACACTTGCTGCACGTTTTATAATATAATTTGTGGGATTAGGAGAAGAGCAGGCATATGGATAAATTTGACGATGCAAGAGAGAACTCAATTCAGTCCGGTTTCTGAGCACTAACACTAAGCATACTCACACAGAGAGCACATTTCACACTTTAAAGTTACTATTGAATGGAGAATTACACACAAAATTATTTCAAATGGTCTGTTTTGACTAGCATTCATGTAAACAGAGTTGATTACGTATTAAGTGAATGTAAACAGTAGGGAACATGTATTAGTACATTGCATTCATTTCATCCTTGTGAATTTGGTTTTAAAAGGATAGCAGCCTAATTTGGTTGCTATTGTCCAAGTGATTTATGTTAATTAAGCATCAAAATCACCGACTGAATCACTTAGTACTTAGTAGTCCTAAAGATTAATCTAAACTGTATTTATACAAGTAAATGTCTGCTTGAAAGAACGAATAAAATGGTAAACAATAAAGAATGCATAATTAGCCTATATAAACACTGGTATGTCATTGAAAAGAAGACCATGTCCTTGTCCTTTATGGGAAGTTGTTATATTTAATTTTAACAAAATGACATGTTGCGTCACCACAGTTATATCAGTGTCTATCATGATAAAACCTTAATGTCAAACATAATGAGTTTGGAAATTGTAGAGAAATGCTTAATAAACGCAATACACTGTAAATAAACCCATTCGATTTTAACTAATTAAATTTACTGTAGATTTAGTTTTAGTCATAGTCTTTTGACTATACAACATTTTGACTTTAGGAACATTTTGTATTATTCAAATGTGCAATAACATTTTTTTTTGTTTGTTTTAGTAATCAACTGGTCATGTGATCTCAGAATTGCGCCCACCAGATTGAATGACAATGAGTTTTTTTCCATAGACTACTGATAACTCAAGACTGTATCTCAAGTGAGTGTTGACTTATTAGTCAAAAGTACAAAATTTTTTCTTTTGAAATAAAACTGGCTTGATTTTCAGATTATCCGAAGAGCTTAGCAAGATAGGAGTCCTATGCAAATATAGAGTACATATAAAGGGCAGGCACTGCATGTTCCTTTTGCGACAAAAGATCTCACCAGGGAGCTGTCACATAATGAAAGATGAAAATCTTATCCTTCAGGCCACAAAGTAAAGGTCGCCACGGCCAGCAATACTCTGCCTGGGGTCAAATAAATGTCACGAACATGGTTCCTAAACTCAGACGGGAATTCTATTTGCGTGTCTGTCCTGGCAACGTTCTTGTTCACCTGCTGTGTGCGTCTCTCACCTGCTTTTGAGTCGCTCAGGTAGCAGGTGGCCAAATCTATGCCATTTCCCTGCAGGATCCGCCCGGATCGATCGGCGACACTTTAATGCCTGCAGTGACTCTTTCACACAAAATATGTGTCAAACGGTTCAAGAGAATCACCTACACAACAATTTTTTGAAATAAGTCACATATAAATAAAGTGCAATTTGAGGATTTCTCTTAGAAGAGGGAATGAGAAAGCGGATGGAAAAAAAGAGATTTGTGAAATGAACACAAAAGAAAGGCATTGGCGTGAGGTGATGAGGTAGTTTGCCGAAACACCAGGCAAATTGATTTCCTGGCTGACAGCAACAGCAGCAGCGCGGCTGTGCATCATGGGTTACATAAGCGCTCTGCCATCATGATCAAGCGCAGCGGGGATAAACATGCCAGCACTCCACCGCCGGCGAGATTGACAGCGACGGGGTCGGCAGCATGGGTTACAGGATATGCAACGTGGAAATCGGCAGGGCAGAAAATCTTCCCAGCGCCCACCTTGTGTCTGTCGAGTGGCATCAAAGCAAGATGCTTGGCTACAAAATCTTCTCGGCTATAAAGACATAAATACCTTTTGACATGCTTTGATGCTTTTGACATCACCAGGGTCGGAGGCTTGTTCTGTGTCGTGTTTTCATCGGTAGTTAGAGTTAGCCTAGCATAACCTCGCTCGCTACAAGCCTGAATTATTTTTTAAATGAAATAAAGTAGCATAATGGTTTCAGCATTTAATAAACAATCCCCTGGCAGTGCATGTCTAACGTCTAAAACGTCTATTTGATCAGGAAAAGTTAAAAGAAAAATGTAAAAAAAAAACAAAAAAACTTTAATTATGTTAATTATGTTTTGTAGAGCAATTTTTGGGGGGGATTCTTATGTGCTACAAGTGTGCATTTCTTTGATTAAAAATACAGTAAAATAAGTAAAACTGTGAAATATTACTGTGATTGAAATTACATTTAACTACTGTGATGCATCATTACTCCAGTCTTTAGTGTAACATGATCCTTCCGAAATCATCCTAATATACTGATTTGGTGCTCAAACAGTTATTAATATTTCTGGGAGTCTGCATTCTTCCAAAGAAAAGCCTGTCAATGTCTGTCACCTTTTTGGTTCCCTAGCTTTAATCAATTTAATGCATTCTTACTGAATATAAAAAAGACCACAAAACCTTGTATTTTATTTGCTATAAACTTTAATTATTTAAAGTTTACACATTCATTATGTCATCTTCACATTAACTAACTTTTTTTTTTGTAAATGGCATAAGCATAAGATTTATCTCAATAAAACAGGCACTCCTAGCAGCACATTTGCGCTTTAATTGCAGTACTGTGGCTCCAAAGCTCTCAGTGTTAAGACTCTAAGCTTTAAGATAGCTTACAAACTCAGTGACCCTGCAGAGAGTTCAGTGGCAGAAGAAAACAAAGACAAATGGAGACAGAAGTCTGGTAGCTGACCGCAGGGGCCGAATCAAGCATAGAAAAAGAAAGCAGCCACTGGCTGACAGGTAATAAGTATTAAAGTCAGAGGTTATGCTCCGGTGTGCTTAGTATACCTGAGTCAATAACCACAAGATGTTATGTATTCAGATGTTGACATTTAGCTTGACTGATGCGCAGGCAAAGGAAGTGTCAGCTCCTAGTGTAGAATAACACATAAACACAGCTGTCCCTCCGAGTCTCCTGCAATGAAGACAAAGTGGCAGTGGCTTCATACAATTGATCCCATCAGCTGAAATCGATGCCCAGTGCGCACACGACATAATCTGAACTGTTACAACCCTCAGCTCAAGGCCAGGTGGCAGCTGGCCATTCGAACCAAGATAAAATTCACAACTGGTGAGTTGTAGATTGTGTTCTTGGCCCCACATGATTTAGCAGGACTGAACAATATGTAGGCTATATTGTTTCATGAAATGACGGTGACACGAAATGTTAAAAAGGCCCCATTTGAACAAGAAAACATGATTAAAAAATGTTTCTTTCAGTTCATTTGTTTGAACTCGTTATAACAGCAGGAAATAACCACATGCTAATGATTCATGTCCGTCTTAAGTCATCTAACAAAGCGCGTTGCGTATTAGGAAAATTATTTGCTGTGTCTAATATTATTTTGTTTAGCTTTTGGCACTTGGAACCCTTTCATGCAGACTTTCCTCACATTTTAAGACCTCTGTCTAAGATATAATGTATGCTAAACATTTTTGAAGTAAAAAGACAACATATATAAAGAAGGACGAAAAGACTCCATATTAATTATATAATACTAAATAGAATATTAAACATTTCTGTGCATATATATATTAGTGCCGGGCAACGATTAATCACTTATTATATATTTTTATATATTTAATGAATATATTTATATATAATATACATTATATGACTATAAATATATACATGTAAATACATGTAAAACATTTCTGTGTATAATCTGTATTCTGTATATAAATGCAAACAGTACAAACACACATATGTAAACAAAATGTTTATGTTTATGTAAACAAAAATGTTTATTTTAGATGCGATTGAATAATGCCCAGCACAAATATTTATTTATATATTTTTTTATATACTGTCCCTAACTGCTCAGCATTTTCAAGCAAAGGTGTTTTGCCTTCATAGATGATATGCATGGTCCAAATATTTTGTTGGGCTTTGTGTTCACTGCTAGCTGCCAACCGGTCTGATAGTCCTGCCAGCATAATGTCAGTCACACAAATACACACACAGGCAACCTCCTTCTCTCTCCTTTCTCTGCTCTTGCCTCGGCTTTTTAATTAACCTCCAGTCCACCCTTAAATCAATTCACACTGCTGAGACGTCTTGCGGGTAACCTATGCTTCCTCTCGGAGCCCTTCCATGATTGGCTGCCTCTCCTACAGCACTTCCTGATTGCTTGACAAACACCCCTCTGATAGTGGGGCTAGAGATAGGGGCGTTTTATTTGCGGGATAGAGAGGACAATGCATTCCGGCTTTACTGCATTCACGTGATATATATGGAATGTATTTCATTTTATACCACATAGGTTCCAATTCTGGCCTTTGCAGGTCAGTGGAAGCAGGTATTGTCTCCTTTGGACCCCTGTAACTCCAGTAATAGGATTCGACTTTTTTTTTAATTGGTCAGTGAGCTGCTCTGTTGCTGTTGCATAGCTGCAGATCAGCTTTCGGAACTATTAGAGCTGATTGAGGTCAGATGTTAATTGCAGACTAGTTCTCATACGCGTATCTGTCTGTGAATCCCATTACAGCATCTGAGAGCTACATTACAGTGTCAATACAAGTGAAGCAGGGGCAGACGAGACTCTTTGTAATGATACAACATGTGGCAGGGTAATACACATACAGTGATTAAACTACTCTGATGTGACAACTCTAATTTCCAGATGCTAGTTTTTTTTCCCCTTGCTGATGTTACTCATGTCTAAACAATTTGTCTTAGATTTTTCTGTGCTGTTCTGAGATGACCAATTATAATGAGCAAACTGACTTATCTTTCTCAGTATCATTAGGTAATAGTTTTGATTGGATTTGTGTCCTCTAAGATTGATCTGAGCACTTAATTCTTAAATCCAGCAGAGAAACATCTGGTCAGGTCAAACTGGGCTTTTGTTTTAGCCTTTAATTACAGTTTTCTCATTATTTGTCTTTGCATTTGTATACTTGTTTATTGTATCAGATCAGCATCTTGATGTGGCACACCTGTGAGGTGGGATGGATTATCTCAGCAAAGCAGAAGTGCTCACTATCAC
>JAUMHI010000037.1:5233007-5256415 GCA_032359435.1 Enteromius unitaeniatus | reverse complement strand
AGTTGCTTTTCAAATCTGGATAATCAAACTAACGTTAAACCTGGAAATGGCCTCTTATAAGAAAAGTTGCTTTACATTTCACAAAATGTTTTTCCCAGGTTAAACATGCCTTAGAATAAGGATCTGCAGTTATTCAGCACTGCTCATCAGACAGTCTAAAGAAAATTGTATCTTCTCTTTATTTCTTTATGATTGTTTTTAATATTTGTTGTTGTTGTTTTTTATTATTGCGATCGGTAGACACTGAAACTGCTCAGGATAGTTTACATGCTGTATACATTTTTTCAATAAAAAAAATAATAATAATAAATTATACTTATTGTGTGATACCTAATTTCAATTTATAATTTAAAAGCTATTCAAATATATTTAATTTTATTTAAATATTTATTTATATGTTAATGTGTGATATATATATATATATATATATATATATATATATAATTGTTTTTTTAACTCAAAATATTATTTTTTTAATTTCAGATATTTATTGATTATTTAGTGGTTAATTTCACTTTATTTACTAGATAGTGTATACAATTTATTAGTTCATTTATAGCCAGATTTACCAGTAATACTTCTAAATTTAAGTAATATTAAAGCTTCAAATTTTGCATTACTGCATGCATTGGCATTTTGTTTTGTTGAGAGAGTTTTTTGTTGAGGAATTGTGCCCATGCCATTTGGATGGCAAAAATGTAATTGGTTTAGTGAGTTCAGTGTTTCTGGCTCATACACATGCAGCAGCGAGCTGAATCTGTGGCCTTTACAGGTGAGAACCGCTGTTATGTAACTGTTAACCTTCAAGGTGGTTGATATGTTGACATAACTTCAAATGAGCATTTGAACAGGATATAATGATCTTGGTTAAAAGAATTATGTAATACTGACAGACAATCAGCTCCTTGCTGTACCCCCCGCCAGCACCTGATCTCCTTTCAAAGGCGCCAAACAGTGCCCAGAGCCGTTACATAATCGGCTGCGGTCATTAAACACAACAAACGTTTACACAGGAGCCTCATGTTGGGTGCTGTGTTTTGAGGTTCACATTGTTTCTTCAGGAGAATGTGGGATGTCTATAGAGGATTAGGCTTTGCAAACACTCTCTGCAGAAAATCACTATCAAGTCTATTTCTCATCAAACAGAGCCCCATATCTCCTGCTCCCAGACTCAACCGAAAATTAAAAGCTGCTATTTTGACAGCTAATGTAATGAATCATACCATTCAAAGTAACACATTTTAGTAAGGATCAACAGTGCAGTAATTCAGCACTTCAGTTTAAAGAAGGCATTTAGTTTGGATGCTCTTGAATGGTTGATGGCAAATGTACACAAATTCAGTATCAATGACAAAACTGTGCAAATACATAATAAATACATAAACCCTGGCATGCTTTTATTACGATGATATAGGTACGTATTTGCTGTGTTTTTATTACTGTATTGTTTTTAATATGTACTCATTGGTAAGTATTTTGTGTCTCGCTAAAAAGTGCACCAAGGTATGTTTATGCCATGACACCAGGTAGGTATTTTGTGTGTGGAAGTATACCTCTTAACGTAAAGAAGGTCTAATGTTTATTGATCTAAAATGGCTTTAAATGAACTTTTTAAAAAAAAATTCAATTGCTCCTTCAGACGCTATTTTTATTCCAAATGCCAAATCACACACACAGAATTGTGCACAGTTGTGGGTCAACTGCTATACTGTCAACAAGGTCAGTAAAGCATATGGGCTGACATTATTAATATGTTGTCAGATTTTCCTTTTTGACCATTTTGTGTCAAAAGTGTGACTTTTATTTTGACAGTGCTGAAAATTTGCTGTGTAGTAAATAGTTAATGCTCCCTGATTTTTATTTGAGCAAATGTGATTCCCAGTGCTTTAGATTTATTTTATATCAGGTTCAATTAAATACATTTTAATAGATTTATTGCAGCAATGTTGTGCGTGTATCATTTACTGTCCTTAAATTAATTGCTTTTAAACCCGTCCAGTTAAATGCATCTTACTAAACAAGATTTTCATGTTTTTTTTCTTTTCTTTTCTGTCACCCAATATTTTTTTTTATGTATCAGTTTCTACTTTCAGACAGAGCTGAACCTGAGCACGGGAAACAGACCTCAGTACATTCCAGTAGGCTCTTTAGCTACTTCCACAGTATAATTTCCAGCTCACAGCTTTACTCTCACAATGTCATTTGTTAGAGGGCTTGACAACTGAACTAATGAGTGATATGATATTGGAACAGGTGGTCTAATGTAAGCATAATTACATTTATGCAGGCAAGAAATGTCAGATTGAATAACTCAGGCTGAATGAAAATGAGAAGTGATTTGGTTTGGCTGGGCCAGACAGCATGAAAACCCCTCTCAGATAAGATATCAAATTCCTTTCATTTACATGAAAACCACTTGATTAATTAATGCGTCAGTGTTAATGTTTTACAATATTGTGTGTCTTTGTTTTCAGTGAGGTAATTAAGCAGATTAGTGGATCTCATTGGCAGCATATTGTGTTTAAAATCTCAAAGGAAAGATTGTATTTCATGCATTTAATTTATTGAGTTTCTCCTTAGACTGGCATTACTTAATTACTGTTTAACTTCAAGACACAAAGTTATTAAAGCGAATAATGAATAAAGGATCAAACTTATAAATCTCAATAGGCCCTGCAGCTTGACGTGACATAAGTATGTAGACAGTTTTACTCTTTATTCATTCCCCATCATCAGAAATGATGTAATTACACAGAGTAGCGGAGCAGAAGAGACGGAGACTGTCTGAGAGACTGTCTACCGACCTCATATATTTCAAAGGACAAATCATTATTATCGCAAAAGTATTATGCCGTTTGAACGAAAGGAAACTTGTGAACAAAGAATATGAAAAAAATGTAAAGAGGAATTAGCAGCAAAGAGGCTGCATTGCTTGTTATCACTAAGAAAGCACACCGTTTTTTAAGGATAATTTACATGCACATTGGCACATTGCTAGTAACACATTTATTATAGTTTATGGGCATTATAGTTTTCACAATTCATGCATGCTTTAAGTTGATTTGAACATGCTTGAATATATTTTTCAGCATGTCAACAATGTGCTTTAAGATTCAAAAAATATGAATATTTCATTAGATCATATAATGGCTATTACTTTTTTTAAACCATTGAAGTACATAATTATACATATAAATTGTGTTTTCTGAGTGTGTTTGTTGTTGTTAGCAACAGACATCTCTGTCTGGTTGTATTTGTTCATGCACCCAAAATAAAATGTTTTTTAAGTACTGTACAAGGACATTTCTATCATGCCATCAAGAAAAAAGGGTAATGCATTCATGTAACATTAAGAGATTGACTTCTCAATTTCATTTTACAGACAGTAGCTGATTTGCCATTATCCTTCAGCCGTATAGGCGACCTGTTAGAGCAGGGGTGTGCAATGCATATATTGTTATTTTCAGCTTGGCAAAGCTCCCAAAATAATTGTAGGGACTGGATTTTTTACTTGTTTCTTTGTTTTTAATGATGGGTTACTTGAAAGGTATAAAGAACTCAAATGTTTTCCACTGGGTAAAAAATATCTTAATGTTGGATTTGTTTATCACAAATACATATCTTTTTGTATTGATGGACAAGAGTCATTGAGCTTTTTTTTATCAGCTGTTTGACTGCACCCATTCAGTGAATAGTCCATTCATTCTGATGAACTCATCTTTATCTCAGATGGCCTTAGGGTGAGTCAATTTCTAAGTACATTTACATTTTTGAGTGAACTGTCCTTTTAACTATCCTTTTGAGTGAACGATTTAGTTTTCATTAGTAAGTATGATATTGTTTAACCCATTGGAAAAAAAGAGCAAAGTTGAGGCTTTAATATTTGCTATGGTGACATCCTATGCAGACCAATCCTTGCATGAGTTACCCAGGCCTGGAACATGTTTGAGAACTACTCTGAATGACCATTAAGACTATACACTCATTATTGTCAGCAATTCCACCCCGGCACGCTTAACAAGGACCATTGATGAGTAAACAACAATATAGCTTCGGTGTGTTTATTTTAAACTCCTCTAAAAATAGTCTGTTTTCTAAGAACTCTGCAGCATTAGAAGTTCTTTAGAGGGCAAAAAACAACAGTGTGCAGGAGCAAGAGTGAATAATGAAACTGGAAAGCACAGGGATATGAAGAAGATTAACTACAACTGAACAATCTAACAGTGTTTCTCTTATAGAGGCCAAGATCCAACTCATCTATCTGACTAAAAGCAACTTTATGGGCATTTCTTTACTAGGTGTCACTAAGTGCCTCCCCTAACATGATTCCCCTGCTGAGCCATGGGCTCCTTGTTACTTGCTCCCAGCAACCACAGATAATTACTGAATGTGGCAGGGCCTTCCATACTATGAAAGGCTATTTGTAGATTTTTCTTTTTTTTTTCTTCACTGAGGTTTTTAAAGGGACAGTTCAGTTCATCCACAAATAGATATACTGTCTATATCTATTAAATATGCTTTATTTCTTCTGCAGAACATTAATAAAAAATATCACAAACAACATACAACAAAACTCAATGCGTTCTAAAACAACAATTTAAATAATCGTTTCTGTTTCACATATTCTGCTGTTCATTCTTTCATTTAATCATTAAAAAAATAAATAAGGTGCAAACTAATTAGTTGTGGCTTTGGGTGTACTTTATTTTGAACTTGAATTGTACTTGAATTGAACTCAGTTGAATTTTATTTTATACTAATAATTGCTTATTTCATACAAATAATTTAGTTGTTTCTTCCTCTGTATTTAATGTTGGCACATTCACATTTGATGAATGGCTTGGGAGTGCCTTTTTGTTTTTTTAATAAATAAACAGTTAAGAAGGAAATAAATAAGGTGTTATTGATAGCTAATTTTATATAAAATAATTAAAAGCTGCTTTCATTGAATTTTGTACACATTTTTCATTCTCTCTGCTTGAATTTTTGAGCAGTGAGGAAGAATTTAATTTAATTTTAAAAAATAATTAATTGAAAATAAAATAGTTTTAGTGCTATTATTGCTCATTTAGCTCAAAAGAATATTATTGGTGGCTTTCAGTTTTCCACGCATTCTATGTTTCTGCTGTCTGAATGTTTGAGCAGCACAAAATAATTGTAGTTTATTTTATTTAAAATAATATGTTAATAATAATGACATTTAACATAGTAATAATCCTATATTTAAAAAAAAAAAAAAAAAAAAACATTTAATAGCTTAATTTGCACAAATAAATTAGTTGTTGCTCTTGACCTTAACCTGGACTTGACCTGGACGTGCACATTCTTCATTTCCACAGCACATGTATATTTTTAATCACAGGCATTGGACAAGTGTTCTATTTCTGGGAAATGACATTCTTACATGCGCTGAGGTGAGTGCTGCCGTGCAGTTACCCAGGTGAGAGAAAGAGATTGCTGGTTTCCATCCCGCTAATTAACATGCAGTGTCCTAAACACAGTGAATGAAATAAACAAAGGTCATCTCTGTGACTGTGACACCTGAAAAGAAAAAAAAATTATTATGTTTAAAAAAATAATAATAAAAACTTTATGTTGGTGGTTTGGTGCGTGGTGTTTGTTGTTCAGAGAGTTCTCAGTGTTCTTTGGACACAGTGAGTCACTGCTTTCATTCAGAGATGGATTTAAAATGCCTCCGCTTTGTTATTGAATATTTCAATATTATTTGGTAGGTATCTGCCTCTATCCACTTTGGCTAAATTCAGCAATACCTCTTCCCACACAAAATTGCTGGGATTCAAGAGGGAAGTTTATTTGAATACCAAGTTCTACGTTGTATTCACCAGAATCATTAGCTTTTTCCTCCTCACGGTACACTTTGTACTTTTCTAAGAGTGACATCTTGACCCAAGCAGGGTACAACTCTTGCCCCAGTGGCCAAAATAAATGGGTTGTTTATGCCATTGAGGAAAAGTGACTATGATTCCCTGTGAGCCTGGTTGCCATGGACACAGAAGTGCCTCGATCTAAAAGGCAGAGAAAATAGACCGATATTACAGGTCAGAGGAAGTAACTTCACTTGTGCTGTTTTTCAGTGTCTTAAGACGATAAATCACTGGGTTCGAACTGTAAAGATGCACCAGCAAATTTCTTTAAATCCTAAAATCATGGGTCTTAAGGGTTTAAGCATCCAATTATGATATGAAATTAAATAAATAATGGTTTTAATAGCACTCACATGTGTATAAAGTGAATGAATTTAATTCAGAAAGCAAGCAGCTGCTGTTTAATCAAACTTTTAAGCTACTGTAAAAAAATAAATAAATAAATAAAAGATAGCATTTGCCTGCCATCTAGTGTAAAGTATCATAATCTGATAATAAAGACAACATAAGAAGAGCTTATCAAATGTGAAATTGTGTACTATAACTTGTGTATTGTATTTGGAATAAAATATATAAAAAAGATTTTGAATCCACAAGAGGGCGATATTTATCTGTTTCCCGGGAGCTTTGCTTCATATAATTTTTATTAACTCTCATTACTACCATAAACAAGCATTACTTAACATTATATTATAATCTAATATTATAATACATTAGAATACGTACGTATTCAAATTATTTAAATAGAGAAACATGTTAATTTATCATGTAACTTTTTATTTGACTGTTAGCATTGTCTATTTAATAATGAATTATTAATGGACATTATTATAAAGCAAAACATTTAATACACGCAATCAATTTCAAATCTCTAACTTGAGGAAAGGGCCATTTTATGTTCATTTTATTTATTTGTTTAGTCTAAAATATCTGCTTATTATAAAAGGGTATATCAATTAATAAACAGTTAAATTACAATACTAAACACGTTTTAGTAACAATAATTTAATTTAATTTGAAAGAGAACATTAAGAAACTTTAACAGATAGAAGTTAAAAATGCATAGTGAATAGTTTAATTAGGTGATTTTTGTGCCTGACCTTCTGACTCTTCTATTCTTCGCACTAATTCAATTTCTGTGAAGGAATTCTTGAACACTGAAGGCGCATGTAAAACTGCACTGTTTGCACTGAGGAGTTTTCTGAGGAGGTAATTAATGATGTTGGATGGATTTGCGGTGGGGACTGGTTTAGCAGGCGCATGCGCACTCGGGCGCACAACTCCACTTGAAGTCCGAAAGTTCCGCCGCTGCTCTCATGCTCTCAGAGCAGACGCGTTCATCTTCACTTAAAGACATTATTATGAGGGACGCTCGGGAATATCTGATGATATCGGACACATACGTCTGCTGAAATAAGTTTATCATTTCAAGTAACGTTAGGAGTCTCATTGCATTAGAAGGTAAGCCATTTCCGATCATTGAAAAAGCGATTAAACGCACCTGAGAGTCGTTTAAGTTAAGCGCTTTTAAGATTGTTAATGATTTTTTTTTTTTCTTCCGTATATGCATTTGTCTTTTCTCTTTACTACACTTTTCAGATTTTACACGAATTCAACATTTCATGAATGCATTTGTCAAAATCCCTTTTATAACTAGAGATTTATGCTGTTTTTGTTTTTTTTTGCTGGTGAACGTGTAATCGTGTTAGACAATATCACATTTATTTTCTTGTGGATTTGTGGAAGCTACATTTGCTTGTGGTGGTGGGAATGAATCCTAAATCTGAAGTTGGTCACTTGTGCACACATTAAAGTAAAAGACTGTCTTGACCTGATCCTGACTTTAAACCTGGAGCGTGTAAGTATATCCTGTGTTTACTGTAACTTCCAGGGTGGAACTGTGGCCTTTCACAGTGGGAAAAGGTCAGCTATGACATCAGGGAATTTTTTCTTTTTTATTCTCCAAATAGAGGACCCCAAATTGCTCCCATGCAGGCTTAAAGTGTGTGTCAGATGTTTCCTATCTTGTCCTCCACATGTTTCCTTGTATTCGTTTGAGCAAACCACAGACAAGCTACAAATGTTAGAATCAAAGCATTATCAATGCAGTCATTTGTTCTTGAAATGTTTAATAATGCTTGGTCAAAAATGTTTAATAATATATAAAATGCTAAATGATCCCACACTTAACACATTTCTGGATTGTGTCAATTAAGGGCTTTACCGATGGATCTGTGGGAGTACATAAATGGTTGGGAAACACTGATGTAGGGGGAGTGATGTGTCTCTGGTCTTTATCGGCTGACAGCTCACTCCTCTTTAAGAGGGATGCTTCTCAAAAGCACTTTATCAAACAAAGTGATACGAGATCTGCTTTTACTTCCGTTCAGAAATTCCAAGCAAAGCTAAATTTTCTACTCCGGCATCAAGCTGAAAGATTAGTAGCGGATGCGACTTCTCCACTAGGAGTTTATTTAATACCGAAGGCCACATATGTGTCACATCTGTGTGTTTGTATAGCGTACGGCTCAGTAGTGCGATCCGTCTGAGGGATTGGGTATATTTGGGACGAGGCTCAGCCTGGATAACGGCAGTGAGTTGTTTTTCTTTTGGTCTACCCCCACTCCATCCCCTATCTCCACATCTGGTCAACGTCAAAGTATGTAAATAAATCAAAATGACTTCTACCTTTGTACTGGTAGGCCTGTCTGGGCACCAAGCCAGCTAGTCACAATCGTCCCTCCTACAGTGCTTTGGTTAACAACCCTTTAAGGCAATACGTGGTCTGCCAATTTGTTGTATATTTAGTAGTAAAGTGCTATAATTAATTTGCATGAGGGGCTTGACAGTGCTTTGGCCTGGGGGCGGGCTGTTCGATATCTATGTTTGGAGGAAGTGCTGATTGTGAAGCTATGTGAGAGGGAGCGCACATCTGGAGGAGTTTTCGAGAATCTGGAAGAAGGGGGGAGGTACTCGAAAGAGCTGGTCATTCGAGTCATGGGGCGATTGGTGCATGGTACACACAGGGCCTCTGGCTGAGACAAAATATACAGCCAATTAAAATGAGCCCAACTGCTTTTTCCCCTCTTTCCGTATGGAAACGTAATTCCTCGGTCCATTTGCGACTGATTAAAAACTGTTGCGTTTACTACTGGAAAGTATTGTTCAAAAGTGTGCTCCGAGCCAAAGATCACTCCACACTATCATGGGGTGCTCGCTCTTATCCATGTGATTTTCCGTCCAGGCTTTGTGAAATGGAAAAGCAAAACCGATCCGAGCTGGTTCTAGTCAGAGAGGATGGAAACACAACATGTGTCAAACTTGGTCAGAATGGGAATACAGGAAATGTATAGAGCATATGAATGTAATCATTGTTTTATATAAGACTCCAAATTGGTCCCATGCTGGCTTGAAGTGTGCGTACATAATCAAATACGGTAGGATCTGAGAATCATATAATTGAATTCTGATTTCAACTGGTGGTATTATATCCCTGATTAACTATTCGGAAGTAAACAAATATTCACTTTGAGTTTCTACTTGCACTATTTGAAGAAACTGCCAGATATCCAGGGCTTCCCCATAGGAAGTGATGCAGGCAGCTGACTAAATACAGCTCCTTTTCCCTCCAGGGATGTGGAGAATGTTTTCTCTTTGCCAAAAGTAACTGGAAAAGCTGTGGATTTCAAGCTGGGCGGACCTCCACTTTGGCCAGTGTTTCTACAGGTGGTAATGGATCTGAATGTCAGTTCAAATCCAGATCGTAACTTATTTTAGTACTTTCTTTCATCATTGAAATTTCGAGGTGGATTCGGTTAATGTTTTGTGGTAAGAAGCTTGATTTGGTCATTGGGTGTTGTGTACTAAGGACTCACTGACCCGACAAATATCTAATACCCATAAACACAACCTTGGTCTGCTCCTTTTTCTACATAAAAACTGTTAAGTGACGTGGGCTGGTCTTGCCCTTTCTGCAGTCCTCGTTGATCAGATAAGGTCATAATTGAATAGGTTCATGTTAGAATGAGAATGCAGCTTATTTCTGTGCTCTTTCTCTCGGGGTCGGTGGTAAATGGACAAACAAAGACCTCTGTGTTAGATGTAGAGAGTTCCAGCTCTCATGCAGTCTGTAACAAAATTAAGAAGGGTCATTTTTTTGGGAGTGTTTTACCGCACTGTTTTGGCTTGTAATTGTGACCAGCAGTGTAGTCTTAAATGGTGATGGGTGAGTATGGTTTACTAGTTGTCCAACAAACAACTGATGTTGTTGTTTGTTTGTATTTCAAAATGATGATTTAATGGCTTACTGATAACATATCTTGAAACCCAGGTGTTCTCTTTTCACATCTCTTAGCCTACCAGTAAAATTATTTAAAATGTGAACACTTATTAGAAATTGGCACATTGTGGTTAAATAAGTAAATGCTAAATAATAATACATTTTAAACCAAAAACATTTTTATTATCCCATTTAGTATTAGTGAATCATTTAAATATTTTGATTAAATTTAGTTGCTAAATACATTTATTTTAGGATTATTTGAATGTTTGGAAATGATTTGAATATACCTTTAAAGATTGTGGTATACAGTTTTTGGAAACAAATCTGAGCAGCTGCTCATACATGTTTTGACGTGTTTATAAGTGAGGCATTGCTGTCGATTAGATTTTAATTTGCCTTGCTAATATAAATTTAATGTTGAAATGATAATTAAGTGGTTCGTTCAGGGATCCAACCTGGTGGGTGGAGAAGAGAAGCTTCTGTCGAGCTGTAGTTCAGTGGCAGTAACAGGCTGGACGTGAATCCTGTGGGACTTTGTTTTGAATGTCTGAAATTCCAAGCATTCCAACGCACAGTGGAGAAAAGTCCTGGGAGTATCGTGCCATTATCCCACAAACGAGCCCTCCCAGTCTACGTAGTGGGACAGAAACGCCTCATATTAATGCCAGACAGGAGAGAAAACATCAGATAGATGATAGATTTTTTTTCTTCTTTTTCAGTGCAATGTTCTTGATTATGTTTAAATTTTGCAGGTTTCAAGAAAAGTGATCATGATGTGTGATGCGAGTGAAATGTTGGCAGCTGCTCTGGAGCAGATGGATGGCATCATTGCAGGTACAACTAAATACATGAAAAATACTATAAACTATTTTTTTTTTTTTTTGCAGTCATCAATATTAGAAATAAAAATCTTGGAATTATTTTTTTTGTGGAAATGCACATACACGACCTCGCAAAACTGCACCGTGAGTGTTTCTGCAGATTTGTGAGAGTATGCGCAGTGAGCAACATTACAAGGCTTTTCCACTATTTCAGCACTGATGAAATCGAATGCTTATTCAGTATGCGACCACAGTATTGTCCATCTCTGGGAATGTCAGGGACACAGAGAAATGAAAATGAACGCCTTTGCTTGGGGCAGGAGTGAGTCTCTTGAAGGTTATGCTTTTCTATTCACTCTGTTATTATGGCAGTGGACGTCCAGCTGTTTACATCATCTGAGCCACCCGAGCAGTGCGGTCACAGTCATCCAACTTGTGTTTTGTTTTGGAAAGTGCTGAAAGTAGCTGGAGCAAAACATGCAGATCTAAAGAGAATTCACCCAAGAATTTGATTTAAAATTAATTAGTTTCTGTCTTTTACTCACTCTCATTTTCTGTTCATTTTTAGGGAATACAACCATACAGTCGTGTAGAAAAAAAAAAAAAGTACCACAAGTAGTCTGTTCAGTTTGTGCACTATATTACGGTCTATTCAATTGTACATGAATGGAACCCAGTAATTTTGACTCATCCAAAAAAATACCTTCTCTGATCCGTCTTTCCTGCACTTGCTTCAGGTTCGAAGGCTATGAACTACACCAATGGGCTTTTTGATTGTCAGTCACCAACTTCACCCTTCCTGGGCAGTCTTCGGGTGCTGCACCTCTTGGAGGACCTGAGGGCTGCGTTGGACTTGATGGATCCCGAGGAAAAGGAGAGTCTGCGCAGTCAGGTGTCCGAAACTACAGCTGAAGGTCTGATGGAGTGGCTGCAAAACCGCCTGGTGGGTTTTCAGCAGACTGTTTTTAAGAAGAAACTAAAATGGGAAGCTTTAATAAAGTATCTTTTTTTTTTTTTTAATAATATTTGCATTTGCAAGTTTTAGAAACCGTTTGATGCAAAAAAAATTACTCTGAAGGAAAACTGCTACTGATCTTTTTTCTTATAATGTATTCATCTGTAAGTCTGACGTAAGATTTTCTCCCTTTGCGTTTTCCATCCTTAACTCCAGTCATGATTCATCTGGATTAAGCACATTTCAGCTCCCCGGCCCTTTTTCCATATTCAACCTGAAGCATGCTTGCTTTGTAAAATTTCCATTCCTGGGCAGTAAAACTTTCACATGCATCTCGTATAGCAGAGTATCATCTGTTTGAACCCCACATGACTCACCAATGGCAGCATGTGATTTTTTATTTCAGGTCCCACTGGCGTCTGACTTATTATGCTTATTTCAGTTCATTTCACTGCATTTTTTTGCCTGTCCTGAGCTGTCTATTTCAGATATGCAATATGTGTGTCACACCACGCAACCAGTAAATCTGGTGTGTCTATTTGAAAACTACATGTAACACTTTTAGGATTTGTTGATGTTTCCAGACCAATGGCCATGGATCTGCAGCAGGGGATTTGGTCTACCAGGAGCGACTCTCTCGCTTGGAAAGTGACAAAGAATGCCTAGTGCTCCAAGTGAGTTATCAAAACCAAGTCAAGAGACTTTGTGGGTTGTGCGGTATTTTCTTGTCAGATCTGAAGTTGTGTACCTCTGCTTTCCTATTAGCTGTCAGTTTGAATGCAGCAATTGTAGTTTCTAAATGTCACACATCACACACAACTCAATAAGTATTCACTCTGATTCCCCAGGTAAGTGTTCTGACAGACCAGGTGGAAGTTCAAGGAGAAAAAATAAGGGACCTAGACTCGAGCCTTGAGGAACACCGCATGAAACTGAATGCTACAGAAGAGTTGCTACAGCAGGTGTGTGATATCTTTTTTTTTTTTTAAGCCCAATAATTTAAGTGCATTGCGTTTAAGATGCATTGTAAGAGTGGTCAGCATCAAAGGAATAGATTTTCAAAAAATGAAAATCATTATGTAAATTGTGTGTAGGAGCTGCTTAGCAGAAGTGCTTTAGAGACGGAGAAACTGGAATTGCTGACTGAGGTATCAAGTCTGAAGCTAAAGCTAGCTGCTGCAGAGGGGGACTGCAGAGAAAGTGAGGTAAGGAGTACATGTTTGCACCATCACCACTGTGAAATTTCATTGGGCACAGACCCCCACAAGCCTAATAAATGGCAGTCTCCAGTCATTAGTCAGAAACTTAAAAGTGCTCTGAATGCAGAACAAAATGCACTGTACTGACAATCTGAACATTTAATGAAATTAAACCTGGCTATTATGGTTTGACCACCCTGTGGTTTCCATAGAGACATTCATTGCTGCTTAAGCCCCCATCTTTATCCAGCAGAGGGTGAGCGCAAAACAGAGTACCAGAGCCATTTCCTGTTATAAAGGCTTTTTTTTTTTTTTTTTTTTTTTTTTGCCCTGGTTGAGTCCAGACTACACTGGACCCATTCAACTTTCTCTCACATGCATGAGCCCAAAGGGGAGTTTCAGTTTCAAAAATCCACTGTGGAGCAAAAGAATGGGCTAGGTTTCCTCTGTGTTGGATGAAAATATTGACTTTATAAAATTTTTTTTTGGCCTTTGGATACAAAAAAACTCAAAGCATTTAGCATCACAAAATTCTTCTTGACTTATCGATATCTTGGTCTTGTTCCTTAGGGTCTTTATCAGGATGTGAAAGACATGCGCCTTCAGTTGACTTCTATGGAGGACGAGAGACAAGAGTATGAGAGAAGTCTTAACTCTACCAAAGTACGAGTGCCTCACGGTCAGGTGATAATTACACAACATAAGATTAACAGCAGTGAAGTGTAACAGCAAGCACTTGTCTATGAATCACTTAACCACACAGAGAAATCCTTGTGTACCCTAACCTTCATGACTAGCCACTGGAATGTGCCAAGCTAATGAACTTTATCCACATGCTCAAAGCAGGGCAGATTCAGGAAAAATGTCTTTTTGCCTATTAAGAAAGGGCATTTCCCATTATTTTCTTGATAATGCTATATTGGTAGATAAGTAAATTTGGGGTTGGCCCAGGGTGAGTTTATTTTTAGTTCTGGAATGTCCTGGGAGCGTTAATTGTGCAAATTTTTATTGGTCAGGAGGAGTTGATATCACTGCAAAAGCTGTTGGAGGAGAGAGAACAGGCTCTTGGAAGACTTCAGGACCAGGCCGTGTCAGAAGTCCCAAACACAGAACAGTCACAAAACAGAGAGAAAGGTACAATGTGAACATTTTGCTTTATCAACAATGTGCCAATGTCACTTTGAAATGTAACCAGAGGGGATTCAGAATCTAATTTAAAATAATGTAATCATGTACAGAACGTAATTGACTGAAGGTGAACGGTTGCATTGTGGATTATGTAATTAAATGTGAAATTTTATCTGGTTTAATGTAACTTGTGATCTGTAAAATAATTAAATTATCAAGGCTTTTTTAAAATAATTTTGTTCATGTGTTTTACTATTCACCATCAGTTTACACTGATTGGCGTACTTATGGAAAACATGGCTAGTCGTAGACTTTTGGACTCCTTGTGTCACATTACGCAGCTATTAAATCCATTCTTAAATGCATGACACAGGAACAAAAACATTTTTGTGTTTTTATGGAGAAACTGTCCCAGCGCACTGTAAGCTTAAGGAAAACTGTGTTGGAATGTATGAGATATATGAAGGTTTGTATTACACGTCTAGACACGCTTTTTGATTGATGTTGACCTGGTTTCGACTGCAGACTCCCCTGCTCTTATAACTCTGATTTGCTAGATATGCTTGAGTTGTCTCACAATATTTATTCTTGACTGCAAAGCATCTTTCCTTCCAAAAATGACGAGTATGCACTTTCTGGGGTGTTTATTTTAGCGATTCCAGAGACGCAAAAAAATGTCTCCGTCTTGTTCTGAAATACTTAGCTGTTGTATGCCATAACCTTATTTCTGGAGTTGTTTTTGTGTGTTCAGACATGGAGGTGCAGAGAATGAGGAGTGCTGCTGAGTCTCTGAAGGCAGCTAATGAAGAGAAGGTAAACAATATGATATCCTGCTATTTTGCTGTGATGATCACATTAACCACCTGCCAGCACACACATTATTACACAAACTTTGGCTTCTAATAAAACCATCTTCATTATCTTTCTAATTAATCAGTATTTGCCTAAATGTGCACATGTAGAAGTAGATATTACGTAGACCGTACACGCCAAAACGTTTTTTTATGATACTTTTATTCAGCAGGTTTGCATAAAAATTTTATACAAAAAAAGCTGTACTTTGGATTTAAATGTAATATTTTACATATTGTAAACTTAAAACAAATGTGTTTGTGTGTGTGTATTAAATTTATTTATTTATTTTTTAGCAAAAAGGATTAAATTGTCATTTAATTATTTATTTGTATTTAATATGATGATAAACTTTATATAGTTTTATCCTTCTCTTTTTTTTTTTTTTTTTAGGATTTGAAGATAAAAGAGCTGCAGCAGTCTCTCATCCGTTTCAAGCAAGTGCAGGATATGGTGCTGTCTGTGCAGGCATCAAAAGGTGAGATGTCCTTGGCACATTTTTATGTCGTCTTCTGTTTATCATCTCATTTTTGAGAAAAAAAAAAAAAAAAGAATGCTCACATTGCAGTGGCACACTAAAAACAATTAACAATATATCATTGACACAAAATTGTATCCTGGATCATTTCAATATTTATAAGTATATAATAATGCTATAATGTAAAACCACTGATCTTGAGCAGTTTTCTGCGTTTAAAATTAACTTGATTCCAGTAATATTTTTAAAAGCCATTCATTGCTTAATCTGTACCATGTGTCTGTTTTTCCTGTCTGTCTTTATGACATTTAGACAATAGATTATTTTGATCCCAATAATATGTTTCCCAGAAAGCATTAGTCTGCATCTCAGGCTAATAGCTTGGCTGGTTTTATCCTGTCTCATGACTTGTGCTGTTTTCCCAGACAAACCCAGGGATGAGGACACAAGAGAAGGGCTGTGTGACACAGAGATGGTCTCCACAGGAGGCACAGAGGAAACTGATGAAGTATGAAGGGTCTTACACAGACACACACACAGTTTGTGTACACAGGATGTTCCTCAGACTTCCTTTTAGACCCCCTCCTTGCAGTACTTTCATTGTGATGGTCTGACAGAGAAAAACAATTTAACCATAACTTTTTTTTTGATGGTGAACGTCTCTGTTGTTTTTGTATGGGAGCAGCATCCTGTGATTTCAGGTCATTTCAGACCGGTCACTGCCTGCTCCTCTTATCCATTGAAATCCGACTCCTCAGGGAAAATGCTTTTCTCAGTGCTGTTCTCTTGCATACTCCACTCAGTAGTGTTGATGTTTTTCACACAGCCTCAGCTCATTCCATGTTCAGAGCTGCTCCCTGAAGTGATCGCACACAAACCTGCAGCTGAGACCAATGACAGGTTTGTTTACTTTCTCTAGACATTTGTTATTTAAACTGTGTTCATACAAAGATATATTGATGATCAAGCATTTTTCGTGATTAGGGAAACAAAGTTCAAAATTGAAAAAAATTGATAAAGCTGACTAGCTGTATTGATTTTCTGGCACTTTCTATGAGTGAAAGCTTAAAATGTAATATTATTATTATTATTATTAATAAGAAAATTTAAGGTAGTAATAAGTTAAAAAAAAAAAAAATTGCATAAAAAAAAATTATTTCATTATTCATTACAAATTTTCCTTATCTTCCATATCATTGATTTGTGCTTTTATTGCTCATAATTATTAAAATGTATTATTACATTATTGAATTTGTGATTGTTTTGATTTCTTCCTAATGGTTTTCAGTGTCTCTGAAGTACAGCAGCCTGAAAGGACTCATTTGACAAGCAATAATGAGGTACCAACTTAATTAATCTGAGAAACTGTAAAACAGATGCTGAGGTTTACATATTTAGGTTTCTGTCACCCCCTGTTGGTTGAAAACTCTGCTTGCACACAGTAATGCAGTGGCACTCATGCAAGCACAATGGCTCCCCCTTAAGCCAGTACACTTTACTAGTTAATTGTAAAATTAGATCAACATGAGCCTGACAAAAAGCTCTATTAACAGTGAAACGACTTTTTTAGCTGCACTGGACACTTTTTATAAATGATGCTAATAACTAAGCATTTTGTTTGTTTTTAGAGCCAATCATTTGGCAAAACAAAAACTGAAATATCTTAACCAACAACTGCAACTTGCTTGTAATATTTTAGGATGAAGCCAGTAAAAATGGGGGCTCTTCTTCAGTCTCTCCGAGTTTTGGCTCTAAAAAAGCACGTTCCTCTTTCGGACGTGGCTTTTTTAAGATCAGAGGCAGCAAGATGACAAGCACCTCTCTCAATCTGAGTGAGTGAGGCCAAAAACTTTCTGTTAAAACATTTTGATTTTAAAAACTGCTAATGTTTGGCCTTAATGAACATATGAAATGATATATGGCAGTTTTGGAATCTTGGAAGATTTATCTTATTAATGAATTATTGGCTTGGCAGTTGAAGGAGAGCGTAAGGGGACTGAGCACTTGGATTTGGCTGGAGTGCAAACTCAGAAGCCCAAAGCATTAGACACACTCTCACCTGAAGGGAAGAAGAAATCAAAGGGGATCATGAAGTTATTTGGAAGGTGTTTTTAATGCATTTAATATATTGAAAATAAACTAGTGTCTATAAAAATGAAAATATTAACTTTTATAATCCCTGCGTCAGAATGAAGAGAAGTCAATCCACCTCCGATGACCTGGACGACTCTCCAGACTCAGCATTTAGGAGAGGTGGAGTACGAGCCACAGCAGGACCCAGACTGGGGTGGTCACGTGATCTGCCACGAAGCAATAACAAGTACATACAGTTTGTCTAAGGAGCTCTTTCGCTTCAACCCATTTCCCAATCCCCCCCCAATGCACTTCAACATGTAATATTGTAAATGTCTATCACTTACCAGTGAGCTGGACAGCCCGTTTTCACGCTGGAGTAAAGAGCAGGTGTGCGAGTGGCTGCAGAACCAGGGACTGGACTTGTATGTAAATCAAGCTCAGCAGTGGATCAGCTCTGGACAGATGTTTTTGAAGGCGTCTCAGCATGATTTGGAAAAGGTCTTCTGAAAAGCCTCACGTTATGCATGCACATTTGAAGTTGTAAGGTTGGGTTATTCTCATGCATGGCATTTCTGTCTGTGTTTCAGGAAATGGGCATCAGGCATCCTCTACACAGAAAGAAACTGCAGTTGGCTGTTCAGTCGCTGGGCTCAGAGGGGGAAGATGCCAAGGGGAAACTGGACTATAACTGGGTTACTCGTAAGTGAAAGTCAGGGTTTTTTTTATTTTTAATCTTTAATCTTTTTTTAATAAAAAGTTTAAAGGGATAGTTCACATAAAGATTTTAATTCTGACTCACCCTAACAAACCCGCAATGCTTTTTACAAAGCACGAGAACCAATAATGTTATTGTAATTATCTCAAAGGATGGCTGGATGATATCGGCCTACCTCAGTATAAATCTCAGTTTGATGAGGGCAGAGTGGATGGGCGGATGCTTCACTATATGACTGTGGTAGGTGTCAAATAAATAACTCCAAAATATATAAATATTACAATACCTTTTAATACATTTTAAAATTAATAAATTTTTAGCTGTCGTTATTCCAGTCTTAAGACTTGGTCTTGTGTTCTAAAAAAAAAAAAAATTTTTTTACGCTGGTAACCGTTTTTGCTGCTTAATATTTTTATAGAAAATACTATGGTTGACTTTTCTGGATATCATTGGTTAGGATGACCTGTTGGGACTGAAAGTGGGCAGTGTGCTTCACCATCTCAGTATTAAGAGGGCCATTCAGGTGCTGCGTATCAACTGCTATGACCCCAGCTGCCTCCGTCGCCGACCGACAGAGGTAGCACACCCTGCCATCATACTACCACTTAGCTCCATTCACTTTGAATACGACTTTGATTTTTGCTGTATTTTTCCCCCATTGATTAGAATAATCCCACGCCAGCAGAAATCTGTCAATGGACCAATCACAGAGTGATGGAGTGGCTCCGTTCAGTGGATCTAGCAGAGTATGCACCCAACCTGAGAGGAAGTGGAGTCCACGGAGGCCTAATGGTACATGCAATGGGGTTAGAAGAAATCACATTTCTATTCTAGTTGTTTTTGCTTCTTTAATTTTTTTACCTGTGTTTCTCAGGTTTTAGAGCCTCGCTTCAATGTTGAGACGATGGCTCTGCTTCTCAACATCCCACCAAATAAAACTCTGTTGAGACGTCACCTTGCAACCAACTTTCATCTTCTGATTGGCTCAGAGGCACAAAGGCTGAAGCAGGAGTATCTGGAAAACCCAGATTACACTGTCCTGACAGCAACAGCCAAAGTTAAGGCAAGTAACTGTGTGTAAGGTTGGGTCTTTGAATGTCACTGTGGAGTCCAACAGTGGTTCAACAGCTCTTCTCCTCCTTTTAGCCAAGACGTCTGTCATTTGGAAGTTTCGGGACATTGCGGCGAAAGCGACAGGAAGAGACTGAAGAGTATGTTTGCCCCATGGATGTGCAGATGCCTCAGAGCAGCAGTTTCAATAAAGGCCCTTGCGTATATGAGGAAAGCTTGGATCAACTGGAGGAGGTTTGGACAATTCCACTCACTAGGGTGCAATGCAGCTAAACTTGTAAATCATATTTCATTTGCCAAGCTTTATTAATTTTTCTGCTCATAGTTGGATACTATTTGTTTAAATGCTGTTGTGCAGATGGAGGACTCTGAAGGCACAGTGCGACAGATCGGGGCGTTCTCGGAAGGAATCAACAACCTGACTGTAAGACAACTACATAATATTCTAGCTGTGCTGTATCTGGTGCGGTCTCTCTTGTACTTACCTCAGTTCCTCCTGTGTTCTCCAGAGCATGCTAAAAGAGGAAGAGTTCTTCATGGAAGCATCCTCCTGTTCACCTGAAACAAGCACCATTGATGACGATTAAGACTTGTTTGAGCATTGACAATAAGACGCCTGTAGCTGTGAAATTTGAAAAGTTGAAAGTTACTGTGATTTTACTATGAATGCAATAAGCTCCACTCACAGTGAAACTCTGAAAAATGACACCGTAAATGCAATAGAATGCTATTTATTCATTTAGGATCTACAGTAACAGAAACAGTATTTATAAGTGTTTGCACCAAGCTAAAAACCAAAGACAACAAATCAAAGCAGCAGTTAGTTTTTAATTATTGGTATTGTCTTTCCTTCTTTTATATCCTAGGCTATTCTTTTGTGACTGTTTGCTGCATGTTTTCATCATTTTCTAGTTGGATGTTTACGTATTTTATTGGGAGGGAAAACGGTTATTTTTGGCTGCAAACTCTTGATATTGATATACCATGTACTATGTACTGTTTTATGCATGTGTAAGTCAAAGAAATTCAATTAAAACTATTTTTTCCTGAGTCCAATCTGTGATTTTTATATGTAAAAATAAACATATTAGTACCTCTCATTCAAATGAGGTTTTTATCTATCAGTCTATAAAAAAAAATAAAAAAAAAACCTTGTATAAAAATACGATAAGGCTCAAACTATGATGTGTGTTAATCAAACAAAATTCAGGTCTTGCGGGCTCTACTAACGAGCTAAGTGGAATCAGGTGTGTCCCTCGTTTAACACACCTGAATCCACTTAGCTCGTTAGTAGAGCCCAAGACCTGAATTGTTAGATTCCAAAATTGTAAACGATGAATAACATTCAGTGGCTCAGTGGATAAAACACTGGACTTTCATCTTGGAGATCTGAGTTCAAATCCCGCTCTTACTTATGGTTAATTGTTACTGATGATGTTACAAACTATATGGCTCAGTGGAAGAGTATTAGCCTATCATTCACAAGAACCTGGGTTCAAACCCCACACTTACTGTTACTCTTCACTATTTCAAATTTAATTACTATTATCATCACATCCAAAACACCAAACTCCTCCAGATTTGGTGGCTCAGTAGATAAAAGACCCAACTTCAAATCCCACAATTGCTTATGTTAAGTTTCTGTCATTAAATTATAGCATCTAGAAATAAGCTGAAAAATGTCAAATATTATAATGATTACAAAAAGAGTTTAAAATTTACTGTCTAAAAATATATATTTAAAATAAAAACATTAACAATTAAGACCAGGATTTAAAAGCTAGAGTCTAAAAATATATATATTTAAAATAAAAACATGAATGATTAAGACCAGGATTTAAAAGCTAGAGTCTAAAAATAATATTTTTTTAATCTTTAAATTAATTATTAAAATTTACATTTTTAATCTAATGTAAAAACAAGTAATGAATCACTAAATCAGAATTTAATGTCTAAATAATATCCATAATTATAAGAATTACCTTTCGCACTTCCAATTATCTAAATGAAATACAAAAGCACATTTTCAGTGTTAACAACACATTATAAGAAATAAAAACAGCTACAGCAATCAACGGTGAACATCAAAAGTATCATCTAAACACTTTAAATGAACGAATCAATGGTCTCGTTAATAAAATCCTAATTTAAATGCTAAAAGATATAGATTTTTTTTTTAATGAACTGAATGAAAATGAAAAACGTGAACTCGCCTTCACACGTTTATCTGTCAAAAACTACAGCAGTATTCAGTCCGCGTGCAGACACAACAAGTCCAAAGCAGGTTAATGTTGACCAGTTAACTTATTTCACAGGAGAAATGCACTGAGAGGAGCACGTTATGCTACTTACAGGCGAGTGTGGTGAGGTCTCCGTCTGCTCTGGATGTTTCTCCTGATTTCTGCAGCGCGTGTCGGTTTGTTTGTTTACGTGCTGTCGAGAGACACAAAGAGTGTCTCAGACCTCTCATATGCACCTTAAATCAGTCTTTAAGACTATTAAAGACTGCTTAAAGTCTACTGTTATCAAGCGCCGTGTTAAAACGCATCTGCAGGTGTCTGACTGAAGCCGCTGAGCTAAACTACCTTTACTTGTTACAGTACCAGTTTAGTTTGATCGCTGACAACTAATCGCTCTAGTCTACTTTAACATTTACATACAAAATAAGATCGTATTTGCCCGTCAAATGAAAAATAAGCGGCCTCTTGTGATCAAGTAACGTTAGTGTTCATCACATAAACTCCAGGTGCACCGTCGCAGGTGAGAGCTGAGACCTGAAGACTAATTTTGACAGGGTCTCGGACTTTAAAACGACGTCAAATGTATAGTTTTGGCTAGATTATCTCTCAACTGGTGCAGCAAGACAGATAAACAATGTTGAACTCAAATGAAAATCTGCAGATGAATCAAATATGAATCATGAGAAGTGTGTGATCTGCAGACGGAGACTCCCTACTTAACACACAACTAGTTGATGACTTCTGCTTGTCAGCGTTTGCTTGATTATTAATGTCTGCTTGGACTTGAGTAGGTCACCTAAACTGAGGTTGTTGATTTGGCTAAAAAGCATCTGTAAAAACAAGACTTTTTACCGCCTGGATCCATGTAGATGATGTACCAGGTCTTAAAACATGTTGGGCCATGACCTCTGTTAACATTGCTCTGTGTGTTGGAGAAGACAAAAAAAAAGTAGTAGTAGTAAGTAGTAAGTAGGAATAATTCTTAGTCTTAAATAATTCAAGTTATTGCCATTACAAGGGATAAACTCTCTTTAACGTTACAAGAAAAAGTTTACCTTACCTTGTTTGCTGATTTCTCATCAGGTCTGACTGCAAATGATTTTGCAGAAACACTTGTCATAAAGTGTCAGCCTCATATGTCATATACAGCAGTTACGATACAGGAGCAGAGCTTTTCTAAACCCTAAATGAATTTAGAATTGAAAGTGCTCTACACAACAAATGCAAAATGGTGTAACTCAATAAGAGCACAGTTCAAACATGTTCAATGACAGCTTTTACAAATTAATTCCTAGACATATTCATTTTGTTACATTAAATATGAGGTTTCTGTATAATGTGTTTTTTTTAGATCTTGCTTTGTTTGCTTTTGGAGGAGTTTGGGTAATCAAGTAAATTACAATTAACTATAACTCGTTATTTTTCTCGTTCACCAGATTAATGTCCCAGCGGCCAACCATTAAAATGCTTCAAAATGTGTTTTACCACACTTCTGCTGAAACGCATGACTTGACCAGTCTGACACATGCTCTGGATCTAGTCAATAAAGCAATGTTTCAAAAGCACCCATAATTGTTGTCCGTCCTATCAAATGAAAAGCATCACCTGTAATCTCGCAGCTACATGAACACATGTGACAGCAAAGAGAAGTGCATTCTCCATCCGCTCCAGGAGGCGGCAGAAGCACTTTCAGTGACTCTGAATCC
>JAUMHI010000037.1:5201648-5223227 GCA_032359435.1 Enteromius unitaeniatus | reverse complement strand
GGATTCAGAGTCACTGAAAGTGCTTCTGCCGCCTCCTGGAGCGGATGGAGAATGCACTTCTCTTTGCTGTCACATGTTGTATTACAGCATCAACAGACTCACAGTTGCTTCAGATTTACTTAATTACTAAATGCTCAAGTAACACGTGCATTAATATTTCCATACTCGAACAGAAGTCCATATTTGTTAAGTGTGAAGGTGATCATCAGCTCCCTCTTATGTTCCTGAAATTACTACCAACCCAAGGTGGTCGGTCAACAGCAGAGACAAAAATATAAGTATATCACCAAGTATAGCAACATTTAGTAGTTTAAGTAAATTATCCAGGCCTTGCAAATGAGCAAAGAAAGATAAAATGTCTCATGTTCTTAAGCCAAATGCTCATGGTATAAACTTGTACTTGTTTTATTCCCAGTTAGAATTTTTACTCTTACCTCTCATCCTTCTTCAAGAGTGTCTCTTTCAAACTTCTGGTTTTAATTCATACATTTTTTGTAGTTTTTTTTATTAAGCGTGCACAACTTTGTTCAAGTGTGTTTCTCTACCACCTCTTTTCATACTTTTGTTTAACAGAAAATGATTTTCAGGTGCATGTACTTTAAGATGTTTTGCATAATTGAGCATGTGTCAAATGTGCAACACCAAAAGACATACCATGCATATAATACATAAATAGAGCTCACAACCTTCACCACTCTTATAATCTCTTTTTCCATTTAAATTGTGCTTTGGGCAGGGCAACTATTTAAAACATTGTATGTTGGACGTTTATTAATGCCTGTGGTACAACAGAATTTAGAGGCTGCTGGTAACCAAGTTCAAAGCATTTACACATTCAAATAATGTCTCATCAAAAAAAAAAAAAAAAAGAACATGCATACACAGCAGATTGTCAGTCTAGTGTGCCACTGTCCCATCACTGTGACATGGAGTTCACAGCGTCCTCTTGTGATCTCAAAGAGAACTGCAGCAGAATGTCCCGCTGCTCTGCTACAGAGAGGATTCAAACAATTCCACAGCTTATGCATGATGTGCTGTTCTCAGCTGTCCTGAAGGAGGTCATAGGATCCACTGGAAATCACTTGATGCTTGTCTGCTTCCTTTCATAAAAGACAAAACAGATCCACTTCAATGTACTTCAGTACTTCAAAGGTTGGTATCAATTAAAAATGAGTCTTGTAAGACAATAAACATTCTCATAACAAGTGCATTTTTGTTCACCAAAATGTTTCAATAATATAATAATAATAAATAAATAAAAACTGGAGAATATACTGCACTTAAAAATGAAGGTTCTTCATCGGCATTTATCAAGAACCTTGAACATTCATGGAAACATTTAAATGCAGAAAAGGTTCTTCAGAATCGTTCATTTACAAATGGTTCTTTTAGTGTCCCTGTAAAAACAACCTTTTGGAGACTATATTTTTAAGAGTGTGTATAGGTTATTAGGTTTTTCTTACACAAACCACCTTTGCGACATTTTTTATTACAAAAAACAAACATACGAAACAAAAAAACATATCTGCAGTGTTTTGGAATATGTACTTATGGACCATTAGAATATATTCTGGAAAGGTTCATTTACGGCCATAAAAATAAAACCTAAAATAACTTCAGAGAACATTCTGTCAAGGCTCATGGTTCTAAAAAAGAAAATCTAAAAAATACCATGACATAATTCTGGTATAGATTTTCTTTAGGTTATTACAAACAAACAAATAAAAACCTAAAAAAAATATTATTCTGTATAGGTTTCCTTTAGGTTACTACAAAACATTCTTAGAAGGTTAAATTTTGGTTAAAAAGAACTTCTCAAAAAACAACCAAATAAGAAGCATATATATGTGAACGTCAGGGGAAAGTTACGTTTCCGCTTACGTTTGACTCGCTGACCGTTGGAGTTTGTTCTTTTGTGTCAGGTAAAGAAACATATACAGGATTACTGATGTTTGGACTGGATTCCGTTGGGTTTACGTCCTCATCCTCCTAACAACATAAAAAGTGATTATGTATAAACATACGCCACAATATGTATGTAATAGGCCTGTAAATGACCTGTCAATCAATTCAAATATTTCACTGCTATTACTCTAATACACATTATTTCTGTAATTCTTTCGTTTGTCAATTTGTGTGCATGACATTCAGTAGAATAATTCTGTTAAATGTTCTGCCTGGGATTTAATTCTAATTCTAATACTTAACCTATTGATCCACTAATAGTCCACTTTGACATAGGAACGCAAACAAACCTTGAAATAATGGAACTGGAATGGCTTTGCTTTATGTGTGTAGAAATTGTATCCCACAAATCCAGCTGCTATGATGAGGATGATGAGCACCAGGACACCGATGCCCATCCCAGCCTTATGAGCCGCGTGAATGGATGGAGGTGGAAGGGGAGGTGCTTTCAGTGGACCCTGCAGAACATGGATGAAACCATTGGATGCCAAAATGTTGGAGTCTATGATATAGCGGTCATTGATGTATCCTGAGGAGGTCTGTAAAGATGAGAATTACGACAAGAAGATGAAACAGTTTGTCCATGATTCATGGTTATTGACACGAATGGAAGTAAGTTTGCGTCCTCACCATTGTTTGAGGGTTTTGGAAATCAGGCACGCCGGTGATGGTCAGGGTGTGTCCCAGTCGTGTTCGGACATGAGTGATGTTAATAAGTGCCTGCAGTACTAATGCTCTCCCATCCAGTAGATGGTGCTCTATGTCCCTGCCACTCAAAGTCTGTTCAACACAGAAGAGGCATAAACTAAGAAGGCCAATCCAGGGATTTTCAAAGGTGTGCACATGCATAATTGTTTTCACTATGTACAACAATAGTTCCAGTTTTTTACATCACTATAAGGGGTAGGCTTACAGTCGGAGTAGGTGTAGACATTCATAAAACTAAATATAATAGGTGGAAAATGGAATTTATTGTTAGTTTCCAGCCGTAGGGGTCATAAGTGGGTAAATTTGAGTGGAAAAAACGAAACAAAACTTCGATGAATGTGTTAACTTACATTTATTGTAATGTAGTGTTTGATACAATATCTTTTATGTGCTGCTTTGACTCAATATTCATGGTGAAAAGTGCTTACAAATGAGCACCGTGTAAGTTATTTTAAATTGTAAAAATGTTTTACAGTATTACTGTAACAGTATTACAGTATTGGTGCTTGCAGCCTTGGTGAGAAGATGCCTTGGTTTTTTAATAAAATGTAAAAAATCTTACAGACCACCACAAAAGGAATGGTAGTGTACTTAAAAGGCGGGAGTCACCTGATTGCTAAAGAGACCATCATTATCAGGTACAAAGAGAGTGGACTGGACAGTAATGTTACTCAGGCGATTCACAAACTTCTTTCCTGCTGCTGAAGCTGAGTAATTCAGGATTTGCTAAGAAAAGACAAAGAGCAGCGACATAAAATCATTTCAATGCTTTAACATAAACAAACAATCAAACAAACTAGCTTTACTCACAGACAGGAAGTTAGACAGTGTTGGTCTGGCTGAGAGAACTTGTAGCAAGTTTCCTGTACAGGAGTATCCGTCACCAATGTAGCCAGTTTTACACTCGCACTTCACATCTGAAACACACACAAACCGTCTAAACACCAAATCATCCCAAATATACCTCCAGATGTTCCCCATGATGACTTTACCTTTCACTCTATAGCAGAACGTGTCCCACGTCTCACTCAGTTTACTGCGGACACCATAGTCCACAATCCCCACGTGTCCAAAGCCACATTTAGGGTTGGAAAAGCTCATAGGATATGCTACCCTTGCATTGTCAAGCCAGCCTGCTGCACATAAACTATAACCAGCCTGCAGGACAAATGCAAAAGAAAATACTATTACCATTCAGACAATAAGAGCTAATCGTATGGCAGTCTAATATTACTGTGTTACTGTAAGAGCTAAACCTGCTGGGCATAGGACAGCTGGGCGTACGTAGCGATAGTGCCTGCTTCCTCTTTGCAGGCCTCTTGAGCCATTGTGTAGTTGAGTTTGTATGTTCCATTTGAGGAGCGATAATGGAAAACACCCAGTGTTTTATCTGAAAGAAGAAAAAAAATCATCAGCCGTTTAAGGCTTCATAGGTTAAAGCTATTACAAAGCATGAGACACTTTGTTTTGGGTCATTTGTAAAGCAACACTGTCAAAAATGTAATCTCAGAATGGGTTGCATACAAGAAATATTGATTTTAAATCAGTTTTGAATCAAATTGATGCATGCATGTTATCTGTTCACCATTTATTTGATTTATTGGTTTCTTTATTTAGTTAGATTATGCACCCAACGGACTGCATTTCAATTTTGTACAATGATAATACCTTAAATTAAATAATTAAAACAATAATTAAATGAAATATAATGCAATTGGAATTCATCTAAAATGATTAAATCTACTGTAAAACTGTAAAAAAAATCTACTAAAAAAATAAAAATGTATTTTAAAACATTTTTGAACAATTCTTAAATCATTTTAAAGGCAGTCTGTTGTCATTTACATGTCATTTATTTACTGTAAGTAATGAAATAAACCCATTTAATAATACCCACATTTTTGGGGGGGGGCTTTGAGCCATAGCAATAGTTCATATTAAAAAACATACCCTCATAGTGCAGGTCCGTGCACTGAGCATCTGAATGGCACTGTCCATTATCTTGTAGACAGCGATTGACTGGCAGCTGCTTCACTTCACACTCAATCCCATCGCCAATATAGTTGTCTTTGCAGTCACACTTCCTCTTTCCCTGGTGACAAATGCCCATCACATATGTTTCTGGATGTGTAAAGGTTTATTTATCTCTATAAAGATCACATTCTCTTAAAATAGTTCCAATAAGAGAAAGTTCTGCTTACAGCTCCAGTCATGGTGCAGGTAGCGTGTTCGTGACACCCGCCGTTTTCTCCATCAACACAGGGGTCAACCGGTGAGCACTCAAAGCCATCGCCAGAGAAACCCTTGAAACACGTGCAGCTCACCTTCTCCCCCTTCTGACTGCATTTAGCATCCTTAGAACAACCGCCGTTCCAGTACTTGCACATATTGCCCGCTACATAATGAAGTAAGAGTGAGTGGATGGTTTACTTTAGTTTTATCATCATATCTTCATGTATGTACCTGTGCAGGTGATGCCATCTCCTTCATAGAAGGGTTTACAGACACAGGTGTTATTCTCCATGCAGACGCCCTTCTCGTGGCAAGCCGGATTGCAAACAGGACCGTCGGCTAAAACATCAGAATAGCATGAAACGGACTTACAGGTATAAAGCAATGCTTGTCTTTTTCCAGTCTGGTATATAACCCAAAAATCTAATTTCTAAAAAGGTCTGTACCTAGTTCATTCTCACATCGTGGACCAGTCCAGCCCTCTTCACAAAAACATGAACCGGTACCTTTAGGACCCTCATCACATGACCCATGTTCTGTACAGTTGCAGACTTAGGAAAAGGAAACAAACCAAATGAACAATTTAATATTTATGTATGGATGTAGGTCAAAAACGTTAAGTTGTCTGCATCAAAAGAAATTCACAAAAGTGATTTCATGTGCATAGAAAGCACATTAAATGTAAGTAAAGTGTCTACTTTTAAGGTTTCGAATAAGTAACATGCCAAAATAATGTAGTTTGAAATAATGTTACATTGTCCTTCAGTGTAACACAATCATTTTGTAAAAATTCAAACAACATGCTTATTCTGACTTGTGCACATTAAAATGTATAAAGGACATATTAAGTTTTTTAAATGAGTAAAAAAACCTTACTGATAAATAGTAAATATGTGTGACATTTATTTTTGGCTCAGAAAAGCTAAATTAATTTCAAATGGAAAACTCTTTTTCGTCTTTGACCCATATATAAAATAAATCAATTCCTTTTAAAAAGGCTCACCTTTGCAATCTGGTCCAAAATGGCCATCCACACACAGCTCACAGGCGACACCTGTGAATCCAGCATTGCAAGTGCAGGTGCCGTTCCCTAAATGATCCTCGTCACACTTGCCATGGTTACTGCAAGGGGATTCTGGACCTCCGGGACACGCTGGAGAACAGGAAAAAGTTTTTATCGACTGGCAAAATAGCTGCTATAAAAATTGTAACACATCCCTGTTAAAATTGCAGGTTTGGTTAATATGTTCTATTTGTACACATCAAAAGGGTGTGTATACGTGTAGCCACTGTATTATATGTAATCAGCATAGTTCAATAGTTTGATTTGGGATCTATGTCAGTGGTTTACTGAGCGAGACATTGCTTACCAAGACAGTCCCTGCCGTAGTACCCAGAGCAGCACTTGGGCTTCCATATGACCACTGTACATGTTGACTGACATCCTGGATACCTAGACATCAGTGTATCCGGAAGGACACACTTTTGTTCTGACTAGATTGAAAACACAGCTGAATTAGTGTTCTGTCTTTTATATAGTATAACTAGATTTAAAATGAGGCTTTGAAAGTAAAATATATTACAACTAAAAAGAACTGTTTTTTTATTATTTATTTTAATTTTTTTATTTATTGTTATTAATGTAGACAGTCAGTGACAGTGCTTTTTAGTATTTTTGTGTATATTATCATACTATTTTATGATTTTTTTTTTTTTTACTCATTTTGTAAAAGATAAATAAGCCCACAGCAGACTAAATACAGGGCAAATATTCACAAATATTTTTCTCCAGTAAGGTTTGCCTTTGAATGACAGTAATAAGTACCTTTGGCTTGCTTCCGAGAGGGCAGTCCAAAATAGCACGACCACAATACCTGCATGCCAACTATTGCAGCGGCAACAAAAAAGCACAATGATTTTTTTACAATGCCAACTGCACAATACACACAACAATGTAGGCTACTAGAAGTGTTGTTTAGATGAAATACTTTACTATAACTTACAGTGAAATCAATGGTGTGCTTATAGTCACAGCGCCCCCCGATGCTCGGAGGATTCAGCAGACAGTCAATGCCATAAATCATGCCTCCGTTAAAATCAAGGTTTCTCTTGACAATCCGACAGCTTTTATGGTTCACATAAAGCTCTCCCTGAGAGATAAATAGGCATGATATGATGCACAGTGAATAAGAAAACAGCTATATGAATGTAAAAGCCAAATATTTTTTTAAAACTGCAAAAGTACTCACTATTTGCTCTTCGCCCATGCAGGCCACTGACAGATCTGAGCCTTGTTGAGTCTTTAAAGAGCTGGCATGGATGAGCTCTGAGGGCAGGAGCTAGTGGACACAATAAATTGCAATACATTTAAACCATGCATTAGGGAGTCAACACTGAATTTCCTATCATCATTAATACAGCCATGCTCCTTCCAAAACAATTCAACATACTGGATATAAACCAACCTTGGTGTCACATAGGATGTGGTATCTAAGATACTCAGCTAGCTGAGCACGATTATGAATCGCATACAAGAAGTCTTTCTGCTCTTGGGCCAGGGCACTCATTGTAGCATCCGTGGGCAGGAAGAGGGTGACAGGCTGATGAATCGGATCCATCACCAACTTCAATGTATCTGTGTCCTTTAAATAAAGGTAACTTAAGACTAGGATTTCATTAGAAAGTAGATTGCTCTTCTACTCTTCTAAAAACAACACATACAATCTGAACTCTACACACTTTTTTAGAGAATTTTATTAGAAAAAACATTATATATATATATATTATATATTATATATATATTTTTTTTTTACCTCCAGAAGCTTGTAGAATGTCTTAAAGCCATGGAGACTGACCACATCTGAGAGGTTACGCTATCAGAAAAAAAAAGACAATGACAAACTACAGTGGGGCAAAAAAGTATTTAGTCAGCCACCAATTGTGCAAGTTTTCCCACTTAAAAAGATGGGAGAGGCCTGTAATTTTCATCATAGATATACCTCAACTATCAGAGACAAAAATTATAATTTTTTTAAAATAGAAAATCACATTGTAGGATTTTTAATGAATTAATTGGTAAATTCCTCTATAAAATAAGTATTTGGTCACATACAAACGAGCAAGATTTCTGGCTCTCACAGACCTGTAACTTCTTTAAGAGGCTCCTCTGTCCTCCACTCGTTACCTGTATTAATGGCATCTGTTTGAATGAAATATCAGTATAAAAGACACCTGTCCACAACCTCAAACAGTCACACTCCAAACTACACTATGGCCAAGACCAAAGAGCTGTCAAAGTACAACAGAAACAAAATTGTAGACCTGCACCAGGCTGGGAAGACTGAATCTGCAATAGGTAAGCAGCTTGGTGTAAAGAAACTGTAGGGCAATTATTAGACAATGGAAGACATTCCTCGATATGGGGCTCCATGCAAGATCTCACGCCGTGGGGTCAAAATGATCACAAGAACTGGAAGAAAAAATCCCAGAACCACATGGGGGGACATAGTGAATGACCTGCAGAGAGCTGGGACCAAACTAACAAAGGCTACCATCAGTAACACACTGCGCCGCCAGGGATTGAAATCCTGCAGTGTCCCCCTGCTGAAGCCAGTACATGTCCAGGCCCGTCTGAAGAATGAATGGGGCCATGCATCGTGAGCTTTTCAGTGAAAAACTCCTTTATTTTTTAAACTTTATTTTTATTATTTTGTCTCTCATAATTGAGGTATACCTATGATGAAAATGACAGGCCTCTCTCACTGTAAATATTTCATTATTTAATGCTTGATTATTATTCTTGCATACTGGTGTGTTGTCCTGTTCTCCGTCTTTTTGAATCTGAAAACCAGGGGGCACTAGAACAGTGTCAATCTCGTGGAAAATCCCGTTGCTGCTCTCCAGATCACTGAACAACACTTTGGCTTTATTATTGATGTATATAGTATCCTGAAAACAAATAATGAATGTGTCAATATGCATAACATGTATCTTATGCAGTCATCATTATCTGAATTATCAGTTCATCAGGCACACTGTACCTCTGAGTATGTAATGGTGAGGATGTCACCGGTAAGTGTGGTGAGATTACGAGGCTGCATGAGGTCTTCTGGGAAGAGGGCACGGCAGGCCACTATGTGGTACTTCAGGAGCTTGGCATTTTCTGCACGAGTCTGCTTTACAATGTCCTTAAACTAAAAAACAAGGAAAAACAATAACAAAACCTGCTATCATATTTCTCACTATTCATGATACTCTTAAAGTAACAATGGGTGAATCACATACGATTCTGATTAATAAACCATGCTTTCTTACTTAATCCTCATTATCATAAGGCATCATAAAAGCCTAGTTTGTAATTTTCTTTTTCTATTCTTGAGTCTGTCTCAGTGACTATTACTTGACTTTAAGTATAGTCACATGGCACAAGAGACTCATGGTGCAAACTGATAGGCCCTGTACTTGTAATATGTCAGCCAATCAGACTGCATACTATGTAAATGAGCTAATGGGCTCGTAATTTGTCAGCCAATGAGCTTGCATGCTGCTTAAACAGCAAACATTTAAATAGCCCGCTTTAAGAAGTTGCTCAGTTTAACCAGTTGCTGTTTGTTTTGTTGCTCATGGTCTATGAGACACAGCTTGGGGTGAGTGTAGATGTATTTTTTCTTAAATTTTCTTAAATTCCTCACTCAAGTGCAAATATTTGTCCTACTTTTTTTCAGCAGGTCATTTTCCCTTATCTCTATCAGCTTTTATTGATCTGCATTAGCAATGGTAAGTTTTGTCCTTCATAGCAAAAGGGTTTCTAACAAAATAGGCCGCAGCCAAATTGGCTCAGGGACATATGGCTCAAACTACTGTTCCTTCTGTGGAACATAAAATACTCCGCTCTTCTCCATACAATGGAATTCAAAAAGCTGCAATCTTCCTTATGTTTCTTGCTTTCTTTCTAACAAGTAGCACTTGTGTTCTGCAGATGAAAGTCATATGGGTCTAGATTGACATGATGAGGGTGAGCAAGTTTTTGGAGAAATCACAAAACTGTAGATAACAGTGATGGGCAGTAGCTTCAGAAATGTAGACTACATTTCTCAGTAGCGGTGTTGGTAGCGTCGCTGTTTTCCGAATCAAATAGCCTTTCAGTAGCAAAGCTCTTTTATTGATCAAGTGGTGCGGTAGCGTCCACACAAGCTAACGTTACATTTTCCCAAGCATTTCTGACGCTTAAGCACAAATCGGAAATTCAAATGCTATGGATCACTGAGCCTAGATCAGTATATAACGCCACCACCATACCCTGCCACACGTCCTGATTTTGCTGAGTTAGGAGTGTTCCTTGGTTAACATATTTTGTTGACCCTGGAACAACATTTTATTCCAAAATTTTAGTTTTGAATATATCTCTAAACCTAACTGTTGCTGTAGCTTGCTACATTTCTCAGGGTTGTGGCTTTAGTGTGGTTAAGCTTAATTCAATGTAGAGTAACTGATAGCTTAGCTCACTACATTTTCTAAGTAGCTTGCCCAACACTGCTAGTAAGTAAATTAACTTGTTCATCCTGCATGCTTCCAATTCATGAATGTGTAGCAAGTCAAGCCATATATTAAATAAGCATGTTTCATTAATGCCATATCTTGTATAGCACAATAGAATTAAGTTGTCTTCAATATTAAGTGTATACGTCTGACTTTTATATAGCTCTGACCGGTTACCACACACTTCAGTTTCTAGGAATCAAGCAGCTTGTATTCAATTCTTCCAGCCTATGTTCCTTCAAAAGCAGGTTTATGTCAACCTTGTATTGGTGGCTTTGATGCTTGAAAGTCAGGTAACTTGTTTTATAAAAATTTCAAAATGCCTTTGCCAAATGGTCATCAGCTGAGATTCATTTTGCACAGTACATTGAATGCAGATGGCGGCTTGCTTCACGTTTTTCCATATAATAGTGCAATGTGCGCCAATGTATAAATACCCTACCCACCTCCCAAACTAAGCCTTGTTTTTCTTTTGTTTGTGCTCCCAATGAAAACTGAGAAGGTTGCCAAGTGTTGTGTAAAATGCACTTTAAAAGTTAACATGATATATGGTCAATTTATGGCTTTCTAATGTTTTTGGTATGTATAAATGGTGGTTTGCAAGACACCTGTGGCTGTTGAAGACCAGAACAAAATTTCACAATTCTGACACTGTAGTTTAGAACTCCAAAATGTTAAAATACAAACTCTTGTTCTTATCTAGACACACAGATGTGATTGGGAGTAGTTTTTCCAACACATCAGTTTTAGGAGTGTAGCAAAATCTTTAATACAGGGCTGTCCAAACTCTGGAAAGAGCTGGCCTGAGGCTGAAATCGCTTACTTTCCTACTATATAGTACGTGAAAAACAGTATGGGAGGCAAGTAGTGTGTCTGAATTAATAGTATTTGAAATTCAGTAGGTAAGAAGTACCCGGATGACCTACTGCTTCCGGTCGAATTCTATAGTAGGCATACCATGGACACTTTCCTATCCCATGAGGCTCTGGGAGAGGAGGCGTCATATTCGAAAAATAAAAGTTGTGCATGTACCTCAGGAAAAAAAAACTTTGTTTATAGTGAGTAAATTATACTTGTTTACAATCAGAATCGAAATAAATGGATGACTTTTTTGAAATGAAAGTTTACATTTTTGCGCTGTTATGACACGTGACAGCATCAATATGGTGGATGTAGTACGAATTTCATGCACCTACTTAAGCAGTATGCGATTTTAGACGCAAGTTTACCAAATAAGCCAGGCTTGTTTGAATTAGTCTGACATATTTTAAGCCAAATCAAATGACAGCAAGTCAGACTAACTGAAATAAACCTGGCTTTTTTGGTAAACTTGTTTAATGTAACAGGCCCCAGGTTAATTTGCCAGCATAAGTTACCGGGGTAACGGCGTTTGAACTTTAAGTTTGATGTATGAAACCGAATCTACCAAAAATAAGCCTGACAAACCGAAATAAGTCTGGCTTATACTCTAATCTTGGTTTATGGAACAGGCTCCTGGTGTCCTACAGAGTTTCAAGAGTATCTGGCTGCAGCCACTGTGGAGCCCTGGAAACACATCACCTCCACCTATAATTTCCCACTGATTTTAGGCATACATTTTGGGTAGGTGTAAGGGTTGTGAAAACTTTATATTTTTGGACCGTAATGTTGATCCAGGAAACGCGTCTCCTTCAACTATCATTAAGGGTAAGTTTCATGTCCTTTCCTCCAGGGGCGTGAAGCAGCGCAAGCTAGTCCCTTGTATCTATCTGGCTGCGTACTGTGGAGTAAGTCCGTTTACTGTGGAAGTCACACGTTTCCGCTAACTATGGAGCTCCACAGTGGCTGCAGCCAGACCCTTCTCCAGAGTTTAGCTCCAACTCTAATCTCAAAAACCTGAAGTAGCTAATCAAGCTCTTACTAGGCATGTTAGAAATTTCCATGCAGGTGTTTTGAGGCAAGTTGGAGCTAAACTCCAGCGGACACCAGCCTTCCAGGACTGAGTTTGGACTGCCATGCTTTAATTCAACTTACTGCAGTTTAATTTAAATAACCATTTTGCTTAATCTGGATAACATTTTAGTCTTACCTCTGGTTTGTTGTAAGCATCTCTATTAGGTGCAAACACTGTGAAGGGGCCACGTCTCTCGAGTTCAGGAATATTATTTCTCTGCAAGTTCAGTAAAATCAGGCTCAAGTTCAAGCTAAAAGCAGTGGAAAAAAACAGTGTTGAAATGACTAGGAATAAGCCTACCACCAGTGCACTGTAAAAGTCATCCAAGTTTCTTTGTCGAATCTCCTAAAATGAAAGAAAACGGTTAGTTATTGGTTGTGTACTTGTTTACATTTTGCTGTACTTTTTTGCTGTACTCACTCTTTGTAGGGTGCCTTTGCAAGTTTCTCCATCTCCAATAAAGCCATGCCTACAAGTGCAGTTCCTCTCCAGGGGTCCTGTCATGGTACACTGGGCATACCTGTGACAGCCTCCATTTTTCTGACCGAAAAGTGAAATTGTTATTCATGTTAATCTTTGAGCTTGAGTGCAACAACGTCCTTTGTAATGCAGTGGTTTTCGACTGGTGGGTTGTGATTGGATCTGTTCTGAGCAAACCATTGACATATAAAACATTTTGTAACCAGTCCTGAAAGACAGTTTTGGCTTAAACTTGTTCAGTAAACCACTGTCCCGTTGATGCACTTGATATTCACTAGCATAGTTTCAAATGAGGTTATTAAAAGCACATACCTGAAGACAGACATTGATGGCTTCACATCGCTTGCCATCCCCAGAAAAACCTAGCCTGCAATAGCATGCTGTCTGAAAACACATACAGTAAATGTTGTAATTGATTGGTCTGAAGCATTTTTTTTTTAAATTGCGCTGCCTTTTGTTGATGCAAATCAATTTGTTAAAATGCAGCTTTAAAGACTGTAGCTTGTACGACTTTTTAAAAACTTGAACCTTTGTAAGTAGTTACAATCCTGTATGAATTTTATTTGTTCAGCCGAACACAAAGACATTTTGAAAAGTTTAACTAGGCTGTTTTGAGTCCCTATTGACATCCACAGGTTTTTTGTTTGTTTGTTTTTTTCTTCTCTACTATGGAAGTCAATGGTGACCCAAAACAGCCTGGTTACAAATTTCTGAGTAAATGACAGAATTTTCACTTTTGGGTGAACTATTCCTTTAAGTCTCAAAACAAAATTTGCATTAGAAATGTGACACATTAATAAACATCAAACAAAGGTCCGTTGCAAACAGAGCATTTTCTCCCCTTTCATATTTGGTATACATTTTACCGTTATAAAACCTGCAGCAACCCCATATTCCCTTTGTCCAATTCAAAATTGGACCTGATGTGTTTTTTGGCTGTTTGATGTTTTTCTCCTACCTTATTAGGGCCTGTATGAACGCAGTCACCATCTGCATGGCATCCCCCATTACCATCCAGGCATGGATTGATAGCTTCAAAGAAACAAACGCTTTACATTTAATGTGTGTTAATGATTGTGTATTTGATTTGGAATACAAAGCTGCATTCACAATAAATGCTGTTTTTCCGTGCTATTAAATGCAGGCCACTGGAGTTGTGTACACTAAACTGGATATTAAACAGAAATACTTACAAATGCATACTTTTCCATCTCCTGCATAACCCGGGTGGCACACGCATATTCTCCGTCCTGGAAGAGTTCGCTTGCACACAGCATTCACAGAGCAGCCACCGTTATTCTCTGCACATGCGTCCACCGCTTTGGTTGGAGATAACACCATATAGTACATTAAACCAAGACGCAAATGTTATTTGACAGAAAAATGTTCTTGAGATGCTTACCTGTGCAATATGTGCCGTTGCCCTGAAATCCTGCAGCACAACTACAGTAAAATGTACTTTCCACCGCTTTCACCAAACAACTGAAACGCATCAAAAAAGTTATGAATGCAATATTTAAAGGGCATAGAAAGTAAATCAAAAAGCAAATTCATGTTGCATTTTAGTGCTTAACTGTAGACAAGGTCTTTGCAATTAGCAAAAGGTGTGCCCATCTTTAGAAATATAGGTCCAATACAAATTTTGGGAGTTTTGTTTCTAGATGCATTGTTCCCAAGAAGACTTTTTTAGTTTGTTTCATCAATTTCAAACCACTCCCACAAATAGAGGAGTACAACTGTTGCTCATTTTAAAAATCCCAAATACGGTTTGCCTAAAAAACTCTTGATGTCTCCTTAAGATATTTTATGTGGTTGAACTCATTTAAAAAAAGATCATGTAAGTTTATATCTGCAAGAGTTTTTTGTTTTACTTATTTAAGGTAACATTTCACATTACTACTCAAGCATTTGGCGTCAGAAAGATTTAATTTTACATTTAATTTTCATTTATTTTAGTGTGGATACATAAACCTGAACAAATACAGTAAATAGTTCTAAACATTTCAAGGCACCGTTTTAAAAATACTGTTTTGAAATAAGAATGTTAAGAAATGTCTGCATATCACAATATTTTTGAAGGATCATTTGACACCAAAGACTGGCTGCTAAAAAAGTTACTTTATCATCACAGAAATGTACCCAGATAGAAGAGTTCCCTTTCAGTCGGTCACTTCGACGTCACGTCGAGGGTTACAATACGTAACCGAGACGTTCTTTCAAATGGTTATATTTTAATAATTACTATTCATATTGTACTTCTGATCAAATAGATGCAGTTGATGTGAGTATAATCCTACTGGTTCCAAGCAGTATGTATTTAGCATAATGGTAATGCAGATAATTGGAGTATTATCTAATAGACTATAATTATAATTAAACTCCTCATGGCAAATTTTTTTCTTTTGATTGAGGAGTAATGACATGCTCTCTAGAGCAGTGCCTCCCAATGCTGTCCTGGAGGACCCCCTGCCCTGCACATTTTGTATGTCTCCCTAATCAGAAACCCCTAATTTAGATCTTGCCATGTATATTAACTTATGTGGCACTGCATAAAGTTTATTGACTTACTTGGCACTGCTGTGGCATTTTCCTCCACACGAATCTGATGTAATGGCTGAAAACAGTCAACATGTCTTTATTAATTTAATATATATATTCAAATGGTTCAAGGCATCCATATGCATGTATGTGCATTTGTGCGACAGAAGAGGATCATACCAACGTTGCAGTTTATTCCTCTCCAGCCCAGATCACATGTACAGCTGCCGTCTCCATCCACACCGTCTTTGCAGCGTCCATTGACACACTTGCACTCTAAACCGAAATATAGCGTATGCAAACTTAGTATGAGCTAATTGTTCAGAATATGCAGTATATGAAAATGTGTGCTTTTAAATACTCCATACCTTGATCACAGTGAATTCCATATTTTCCAGCTTGACAAGTCTCGCATGCGGTGCCATTAAAACCCTGGTTACACTGACAGATGCCTGTGCCATTGATTCCATCTACACACACACCATTGCCAAAACAGACCTGACCTTCTGACCCCGGACACTTCTCACAGTTAATGCCAAAATGACCTGCGCAACACTTTCTTTCCTGCAAACAAAGACAAACTGTTTCTGATATCTTATTTTTTTATAATAAAAGGGATATGGCTATTTTTTACTTTAATGTAAAGGCTTCCATTGCCTCATGTTAAAAAGTGTTTCTTAGAATAATGTTTTCTAGAGTTTGACTCCCCTGCTCTAGCTGCTTGTGAATCTGTGAGACTAAATGAATGTATCGTGTACGTACAATGTTCACTTTTTCACAAGATACTTTGCATCCAATGGTCAGCAGTGTCTCTCCATGATATACTCGAGTGTACATGCATCTTCTTTTTCGGCTCATCTGAAAATAAACAATGAATAGGAAGTTTGATAGTTTATGAATTGACAGAATTGAAGAATGACAACCAAACTTATATATGATATAATGATAATATAATAACTATTTTTTAAAATGGCATATATTAAAATTGCTGTCTTAATATGAAATATTTCCATCCAAACACTTGTTGGGTCAACATTATACACTCACCAGTCTTTTTGTTCCGGAAGGGCAAGGGTTCTCAGTTGGGTGGAAACAGTCCATGCAGCGTCCCTACAGACACAATGCACACATATAAAACCCATATTTAAAAACACAGGTGAAAATGACCAGGTAAAATGGTTAAATAGATATATTGTACCGTGATTATTTTGGTGGTAGATTTGTCACAGCGGTTGTTGGGGATGCTCAGGACAGCAGACAAAGTGTGGATTACACCTTTACTGGTCTCTATATCCGTCACGTTCACCTCAGCCTCATTTACAAGCAGCTATGACAGAAAAATCCCATATTTATACAAGACCTAAGATTTGATTTATTAGTATGACTTAAAAATTTAGCATTGACTTACTTTCTTATCTTGCCGGAAAATTCCAATTTGATACGAGAAGCCAAGCATGGTCTCTTTATACAGTCCATCCAACAAATCTCCATCTTTTAGAGTCTCGTTTATAATAATGTGATACTGAGTCACATTCAAATCCTGGAACAACAAAATTTGTGCAAAAGAAATGAGACACTATATACTTATTACCAAAGGGTGTATTTTTGTGTGTATCTATAATACCAGTGACTCCTTGCCCGTTCTTCTAAGGTATTCTAGGATCGCACTGTCTGTCGGAGCAAACATGGTAAAGCCTGAAGAATCCTCCATTTCATTAGTCAGGTTGTGTTTCTGGATAAATGCAAAATAAGTACAACTCAAGCCATATATAGAGGATGATCATTTTTATTTGTGGTTTGGTGGGCTCTTACTAAGAGAGAGCTTCGGAAGAGAGAGAGATCAGCTCTCTGACTCAACACCTCCAGTAAACCTTCACTCATCTGTTGCTCAGGCATCAATACCTAGACAGAACAACAGTGGCATACTTCAGTCTATTCATATGGCATCACTTTATCAGTTAGTTTGGATTTTATTTTACATTAAAGAAAAACAACCTTTTTTTGCATAAACTTGTATATCTGTCATTAAATGACAGCCAATGTTTTACTATTTTTAATGTTTAAAAAGAAAAAAAAGAAAAACAAATGAAAAGACTCTTGGGTCATACTTTGTCAATAATATGGATGACTCCATTCTTTGCTGCCATATCTGCAATAGTTATTTTTCCTCCTGCAACAACAGCAGTCTGAATGAAAAGACAGAGACAAACAAAACCCATGATAAAGAAAATCTCGAAGTTGAATACAATGAACAAAATTTATTAGCTCTTTCCCTCTTACATCATTGGCTGAATAAAAAGGAAGAGTCCTTTTTAAAAGTGATACCAGTTGAGGGGAAGGGGATGCACAGAGATCGCTGAGAGCATATAACCCAGAAACAATGTGACTTCTGTAAAGAAAAAAAAAGCTAGTTGTACTATAACAATATCATCATAATCAAAACTACTGAAATATGACAAATTAGCTAATGTGGTTGCATGTTAATTATGTCCCATTACTTGACGAGACTTGGAAGGTTACTGCGTGTCATCCAGAAGTTTTTGTCTTCTTGACTCAGTTTCTCTGTGGCCTGAGCCGAAGGGATGAAGAGTGTGTAATTTTCTGTCCCTGACAGCAGTTGAGAAAGATCAGCTAGCTATGGAATATCCCAGAACGTATTAGAAACTCAAACAACATTTACAAACAATCAACCCTAAAAGTCTGGACATAACATTTATAATAATATTTATAATAATAATAATGAATCCCAGTTATGTACATTTTAGACACAATATTACCAGTTAATTAGTTTATTTTTGTCCAAAAACAAAGCCACAGCAAAACTTTTACACTTCTAACTTACCGTGACCCAGTTGTTGAATTCTAGAAGATCTGGGTTCATTGCCACCTCCTGCAAAAACAAAATAACTTTAAAAATAAGGTTATAGAGATAGTAGCAGCTGAAGAATTGAATGCAGCATGATCTTACCAAATTGTACAAAATTAGCAGAAAGTCATGCACAGTACCTGTGCTAGGGTTCCATAACAGATTTTTCCATCCCCAGCATAACCATCCTCACACACACACTTCCATCCATCTGGGTTCAGGAACTGGCAGGTAGCCTATGTGAAAACAGGAAAATTAAAGCATATACACACTTTATGCAGTTCTTTAATGATTTGTTATATGGCCCTCACCATGAAATGACATCCACCCTTCTGCTCCACACACTGATTGACAGGTTCACAATCCCTCCCATTGCCGTGGAAACCACTTTTGCAAGCACAGTCACTCTAGGGTAGAATATCAATGATCAAAAATCCTGTAAATCCAAATAGATGGTGTTCGGGAATCCTAACACCCCCCTCACCTGTCCTGGGCCTACATAGATGCAGGTGGCATTGGAGTGACATCCTCCTCTAGATGGATCCAGACAGTTATTGATGGCCTGGCACTCATCTCCATCCTCTCTCCACCCACTCAGACACTGGCACGTGTGTGTACCAGGACCGGTCTTTATGCATTTGGCCTGAAAATGAATGAAAATAAGCATGATCATAACATGCTAACATTAAACACAAGCACACATATGCATCTGACTTACATTGATGCTGCATCCTCCACGATGTGGCAAAGCACAAGGATCGCTTTCAACGCACATATATCCATCCCCTTGAAAACCAGTCTTACACACGCATCTAAAAATCACACAATTCATCACTGACATTTTCTCTTCTTAAAACCTTTTTTGATGGACTCCTTGCAAAGGACTACCTTATTGCAGCAAAAAAGCAGCTATGTATTTATATTGTGTAATACTGAAAACATAAATAGTTTGTTTGAGAAAAACATTGTGATTTTAAAGTGAATTAATTAAATATTAACTAATAAAATAATTAGTATTATTATAGTTTATTAAAAAAAATTTATTATGCATAATATGCAAAGCAATATTATGGCTAAAGGTCTTATTTAAGACTTGTTTATATTATGTGGTAAGAAAACAGCATGGTATAAAAAAATTAAATCTGTACATAATACTACTGCTACTACTACTAATAATTTATAGATAATCAATTACTAAAATATAGCACTGCTTAGACTAAAGCACAATTATTATTATTATTTATTTTGGACCCTAGTTTAGGATCCCTATGCCTACAGTAAAGTAATGAATAAATAAAAGTAGCACAATAAATTTGCAATGAAAAGAATCAGTCTGTGTTAAACATGAAAGTATGTATACCACTCACGTGAATGTTCCCTTATTGGGCACACAATTAGCGTGGGCATGGCAGGGCTGGTTGGGCCCGCACAACTGGGTCTGCTGCTCACAGAACTCTCCAGTATAACCGTCTTTACAAGAGCCCTGCTTACATTTACCACTGGACTCTGGACGGTTATCACACACGCCGTGTATGCATCCACATGCTGGTGTTAGGAGGGACAGAAAGAAAAATGGTTACTAAACATCTGGAATACTCTCAAACCCTATGCAGTGAGCTGATGGTCAAGTAAATCTGTACTTTTGTCACAGAATGGGCCGAATTTGTTGTCGGCACAGTATTGGCACCGAGATCCTTTGAAATTGGGCTCACACTGGCATGTGCCGTTTCCATTTATGCCCTCTGAGCACTACAACAAAAGAAGCTATAGATCAAGACCTTATTGCACATGGAAAAAATGCTGAATTGTACAGCATGCATGCATGTGAATGTGCATGGGGTTTACCGTCCCATGAGAGGAACAAGGGGTGGCGAAACCACCTGGGCACGGGGAACAGTCTGGTCCAAAAAAGCCTTTACAGCAATGAGGGGTCTGGTCAAGACAAATAATAGCTCATGTGACTGGATCAAGCTAACCAGCTAAGCTAACTGCAGCTGCAAATGATGTAATTTGCTATGATATTAAATGCAGACAAATAGTAGTGAATCAAATACTCACATTTTTTGTTTCATTGCAGAAGATGGAACAGCCCAGGGTGGGTATAATTATGCCAAAAGTCTCCTTTTTAAATACACAGCCTTTGGTGAATACATTCTGAGAATGAGGAGACCACAAAGTTAGGGGTTACAAATATAAAAGAGGCACAGATCACTTTCAATATTTACAATTTCACTCCAGCTTTAATGAACAGTTCACCCAAAAGTGCAAATTTTCTTAAAATGTCAATCTTAATTGATGGACTGGAGTCTTCTGGATTTAAAATCTGTTTAATGAGCAAGTGGTTAATACATTTCTGCAAATCTGCTCAGAGCAAGAAAGAATCTCATATGGTCTAAAGGGGAGTACAATTTTGGGAGTACTATGTCTTTAATGCTTACACCTCTGTTAAAACTAAAAGGTCAAACACTACAAGGTTTTAATTTTTAAACTTAAGCTTTGCAGTTTTCAATTATAGTATGCACTAATGATTATTTCTGAAAAAGTTACCAGTGATTCACCAGTTGGACAGGTAGATTTGGAAACGAGTGTGCAGCTAACACATGGACCCTGTAACAAAAAGACAAAGAGACACACATTCTCATTAGAGTGCGGATCGGGCCACATTTTTCTGTCCGAGCCCGGCCCGAGCCCGACACAGTTAAAATCTACTTTTTTTCTCATAATAATGGTACGTGCACTTTTTTGTGTGGAAAGCCTGCTTTTATTACAGTTTTTCTCCATTGGTTTGGCTCATTTCTTGAAACAGAAACTACATTCTCAAAATTCTAAGATCAATTGGCAAAACAGTGTTACAGTTTGGCACAACACTATAGCTCACTTGCAAAAGCTCATATCTCTCCAAAAACAGTTCACTCATGCATCAAAACTAAATTCCTTTCAAATATAAAAAGGCAGTGCCACAAAAATGGCAAATATCCTTCTCAATTGCTTTGGCTCATTTCTTGAAACAGACCGGACATTCTCAACACTCTTGGTGCTTTTGCAAAAAAAAAAAAAGTGGATGGTTCGGCACAACACCGTGGTTCACCTGCAACATTTCATACCTTTCCCAAAACAGTTCACTCATGTGTCAAAACTAAATTTACTTCTTATTTAAACAGTTAGAGCCCCCAAAATGCTTTGTCCCTTTGGCATTGTGTAAGCACTGCAAGTCAAACTGTTTAGATGTTTTGTCACTGTGGCAAAGGACCACTAAAATATCCCTCGTCCACCTTACAGTCTTAGCCCAGTCCTTCATTGACAATGGTTACTGTACTTT
>JAUMHI010000037.1:5156078-5200031 GCA_032359435.1 Enteromius unitaeniatus | reverse complement strand
ACTGTTGAAGACAAAATTATAAGCCCCCCCCGTGAAATGATTATAATTTTTTTTATATATATTTCCCAAGCAATGTTTAACAGAAAGACGATTTTATAAACACAGCATTTTTAAACATAATCATTTATTCAGGAAGATTGTAGTGTTTGTAATAAAAATTGAAATAAATTTAGAACCAAGAATTAAAAATAAAAAAAAAAAATAAAAAAAAACTGTACTTTGTACTAGTCAAAATAATAATTATTTGAATGATAGCCCATTCTTCCAGATTTGTTGGTCTTCTGGCACATACTCTGGACTTTCAATTCTTTTATTCAAGCAACTTTTAAAAAATCTGACTTTCTTTAGAATAAAAAAAAAAAAGAAAATAATGTGAAAACATTCACTTGGGAAATATTCAAAAACAACATTTATAAAATTTCACAGTGGGGCCAATAATTGTGTCTTATATACGCAGTTGAATATCTATATCTTCAACTGTGTGTGTGTGTGTGTGTGTGTGATATATATATATATATATACACACACACACACACACACACTCACACACACACACACACACATATAGTTTTGCACTGTACCTCCTCTGAGGTTAGGAAGTCTAAATAGCCAGGCTTCAGGAAGGTAAAGGCTATATTTGTTGGAGCAAAAAGTGTGTAAGGTCCCTCTTCTTGTAAAACAATTGCCACATTGCTTTTCTGAGAAAAAGGCAGATAATCAAAGGGAGATATATATAAGTGAAAACTTTTCAACTATACATCAACTTTGCAATCACAGAAATTACATTTCAAATATATATTACATTTTTTACTGTATTTGTACTGTTTCTTGTCCTTGGTGAGGACAAGAAACTTCTTTACAAATCTTACAAATTTTTTATGGTTTTGTATATTTCCACAAATATACAAATATAACTCACATTCATAATTTATTTGAATAAAGTGATTAAAGCAATTGAAACAAAATGATAATATATTTAAAATGGTTATTAAATTAAAAAGACTTCTTGAAAAAATAATAATAATGTGCTAAACATGAAAATATCCAATTAATTTTACTGACATTTCTGTTAACCTAAAAACAACTCTAAATAATTCTATAAAGATCAAAATTCTAAATGCAGGTAAATCTTCAGATTTCTTCTTCATAATAACGTACTTTATGGTCTATTTTTTTTTTACATACTTAATAATATGTGGCCTATAATCAAAAAAGGTCATTGCTAGCGCAGGCCACATAGGAATTAATCGTGTTTTAAACTGTTACCTCAAGCAGAGATTTAAACTGAGAGAATTTTCCATTTCCTGACAGAATCTGCAACAGGTTTTCCTTAAAGCAAAATAAGAGACAAATAAACTTGCTGGTCTTCCTAAAATAAATTTAAAACAACATTAATGTCCTAAAACTCCTTTATCTTCACAAACCTCTTTCTCGCTTATTACAGTGGACGGAACTGCATCCATCAACTTATCTACCAAATGGATGATTCCATTTGAGGCAAAGATATCTGTCTCCACAAGTGCTGTTTTCTTGCGGCTGCCATGAAGACGGATTTTTATCTGGTCTGCCTTGAAAATCGAATTTGACCAATTTAAGAAACAGTCTTATGTATTCTCTGTCATCATAACACACACAATAAAACATAAACAGATCTGAGCAGGAAAAAATTAAGGAAATAAACAGGATGTGATGATTCCGCTCTTGAATCCTGCATTTGCACATACTTGAAAACAAGTGGGGCAGACACACACACACACACACACACACACACACACACACAGTCTGTATTCAATCACCTACATCTGTCAGTGATTCAGCAGCCATGCCAGTCAGAGTGTAGTAGAGGATTCCCTTCTTCAGCGAGTCAGAGTTGACCTCTCCCGCAACCATGTGCAGTTTAGTGAGATAGCGAGTTCTCATCTCGTTAGCCAGCAGGGTTTTCACCTGGAATGAAAGCATGTGTTTGTTTGAATATATTCACCTTATTTTGCAACATGCAACTGAGCAGTTGTCTGTGAAATGTGTGAAACTTCAGTTTCTTAGCTGCTATAACATTATACAGTATAATAATAACTAAAATAATAGATTAGACCAATATAGTAAACATTTATATGCTGGTCTGAAATTTTTTACATTGTTTATTGCTGGTTTGGTGCTGGTCTAATTGCTGAAATATGATGCAGAAATATTCGGTTTCTAAAATAAATGCTTTACATTATACAACCTTTACAAATGTGTGACCGTTTGCTCAAAAATATCACACATGACATATTGCACAAAACAACTTTTCACATTGATAATACAAGAATACAACTAATGTTTCTTAAGCATATTAGAATGATTTCTGAATGATCATGTGATACTAAAGACTGAAGTAATGATGCTGAAAATTCTTATATAATAAAATGCATTTTAAAATATATTAAAATAGAGCATTTTCAACTGTATTAATATTTCACAATATTATTATATTACATAATATGTATAATCACAACAATATAGGAAAATAATATGATAAGAAATTCAAGATGCATGCGATGGATGTCTATTTTGATATGTGTGTATATGTCATTTAACTTACAGATGTGCCCTTAAAAGCCTTGTTCACTGGTACAAACACAGTAAATGGTCCATTGGAGGTTAAGGGCCATGACATGAGTTTATCTGAAATAAAGCAGAAATAAATTTAGCACCACATTGTATGCGGCTACAGTGTTTATTTTATTTATTGTTAGGAACTTTAATATGTTAGATAATGTCAACACTTAAATGAAGCTGAGGAAAATGTGTCTGAACAATAAAATGTTTCTCTGGGGTGCCCAGGGTGTCACTTACCGAACAGTGTGATGGAACTTGAGAGTTGACCCGTCCACTCTCCTCCTGGCTTCGAATTCAATTCCTGCAGCTGCTGAATTATGTTCCCCAAGCATATCTTTCCATTTCCAAGGTAACCTTCACGGCACTTACAGCTAAAATATTTGGAATTGAAGGCAAAGTTCTGAATATGTGGAAAAACATCCATTAAAAAAAAATCAACCAAACAATTGAGAATTTGTCGCCTACTCGACTGTTCCTGGCTCCACTGTGGCACAAGTGGCATATTTATGGCAGGAGTCTGGCTTGCACAAATCTTTTACAGTGCAGCCCTTCCCTTCAACAAACTTCTCAAATCCCTCCAAACACTCACAGTGGGACTGTAGACAACAGCAGCATTGTGAAGATGGCAAACGGTAATCAAAGCAATGGCTGCATTCAAGCTGCTCAAAAAAGAGCAAAAGAGCATTTGCAAACACACCTTTCCAGGGCCATCATACACACAGCGTGTAGAGCCAGATGTGCAATTGCCCAGGTCTGTCTGGCACGGGTCGACAGGCATGCAGACACTGCCGTCGCCGCTGTAGCCTTCTGTACATGTGCAGACATGCTGGTTCGGTCCTTTATGTGCACACACTGCGTTTGCATGGCACACGTCTCTCAAGCAGGGGTTCATTGCTGCATAAACAATGTGACAAAGACAGAATAATCAGGTTTTGACCCACAAAAGTTTTATCTGTTAACTTTAATTAAAGTTTCAAGTTAAAAATAATTGACTTAATTAGGACATAACTAAGGACACCTGGGGAAGACAGCTGGGAGAACATCCACTAATAATCACGTGAACATAGGACATATCAAACATGGACATGGGCAGACACAAGAGGAGCAAAATCTGACAGTAACCACTGATGTCACATGCATAGATTATTTTAACGATGTCGTAATGCCTTTCTGGGCCTTTAACACGTGAGTTGCATTGCTGTCTATGCAGTGTCAGAAACTTAAATCTCATCAACAATATCTTAATCAGTAACTAATGACAGAATGTTCTTTTTTGGGTGAACTAACTTTAACAAACCACACCCACTGGCGGTGTCAGTGCAGTACTCACATGTACAGTGGACTCCATCACCTTGGTAACCAGGTTTGCACCTGCACAGAAGCTCCCCTGTGGACATGTCCTCAGCACAACGGGAATTTGGCCCACACTGCAAAGCAGCACACGCTGGGAGTTCTGACCAGAAAAAAACCCACTAACTTATGTGCTGCTGTATAGACACATGTATACACAACGAAATTCTCCATATTCTTACCTCGATCACAGTCTATGCCGGTGTACCCAGACAGACACGTGCACCGCCCTGAGCCGCTCATACCATCGTCGCATATGCCATTCTTGCAACTGCACACTGGATAGCACATGCAGCAGTTAGAGCACAGAACCAACACCAACAAAACCAAATCAATCAATCCTGTTGTTCAGAATGAAAGGAGACTCTTACCGTTACTGCATAGGGTTCCATATAAGTTTTCTTTACATTTCTCGCAAGCTGTTCCTGTGAAACCTGACTGCAAAAAAAGTCCAAAATGTCACATCAGATGCTCAAGAGTGTGTTTGTTTCAGACAGAAGAAGAGCAGGAAAATAAACTTACTGCACATGTGCAAGTACCATTGCCTGCTATACCATCAGAGCAGACTCCTTTACCTCTGCAGGGAGTCGCTGCTGATCCTGGACACTCTATTGACATAATAAAGCATTCTTTTCTTTAGATTTCATGATATAATGTCCAATATCAATCACACATTGGACATTAAAACAGTAGAGAATTGCACTAGCATCACCAAGGTTATGGGTTTGCATGATCTCATGTTGAGATCTGGTAAGGATTTATTTCCCGCCCCACAAAATTCATTTCTAAATCTCTCATTTTGTTATAGTTCTCCCAAATAATTGTGTTTACTAAGACTGATCTGGGGTCACTGGGTATGGGGTGGTAGGGTCTCTGCGAGAGGATATGAGTTAGCAGAGTTTCAGTTCTTCAAATAGGCCCTTGTCTGTTCCACTGACCCTCGCTCATCCTTTCCTTCCCGCCATTGTTGCTCTGGACATTTAGTCCTAACAAAATCCCTTCATCGAGATCCTGCCCGGCAGCTCATGCATACACACAAGCATCAGCCACATAAGGGACGCGACAAATAAAAACCATGCTTGCAGAATATGCAGACAGTTAGTCAAGAGCAGGCCCACTTTCTGCACATTCTTCACATTTCCTACACTTACTGTGAAGGAAAATATGCTGACTATTAATCTTCACAAAGTTTAAAACGGAATGGTTCTGACAAAAAAAATGCTATATGTTGCTCTCTGCAAATCAGATTTCTGAACAGCCTAGCTCAAGCATTTCCTCCCATAATGCTTCAGTAAGCTTTCATAATGCTGACCCGTCTCATAGGTCAAATCATTTAATGCTTAAAGAACAATGCAGGAAGTTCTGCTGATGAGAGACCAAAGAAACCAAAACAACACACGGTAACTTAAGTGCTTGACTCAGCGAACTTAAAGTGGGATCTGTTTGAGTGCTGACAGACAGAGGAAATACTGGAAATGAGACCTGTGTGTTGGTCAGCAAATTCCAGGGGTACGAAGAGCTGCCATATCCCTCTCTGAGGGAAGGAAGTACACAAATCCCTTGTTCCACAGTGGCTCAAAACTTCCTCTCATAGTGTGACAAGACACACAATAACACGTCAGCTTATATGTACTGGATGTACAGCTCCCTCAGGAGAAACCACTGTGAGAAACAACACCATCATGGCGTCATTATCACATAAAATGTTAAAAATGGAAACAGAAAGGATAAAGTGTGCCTTCCAAATACTGACAACTGTGTAAGGTCACATTCACACGTATTGGATTTATATCCCTAGTAAAAAAGAATGCTAATGGAATTTCTATCGTAATTTGAAACCGATCCAAAAGGATCTCATCGGAATCAAATAAGAATTCTAATAAGATCCTGCCGGATAAACAAAAAAATCCTACTTCCTAGTTTATTATCCGGATCATCACATTGATTGTTTATATTATCTCCTTACGATCTCTTACCACTGGTTATGAGAATTATGAGAAACGGTCATAAATATGTGTATGATTTATGATAGAAATTCTGTTTGAATTCCTTTCGCATCTATTTGGACTGGGAATGCTAGTAATAAAGTTCTGTTTTTCAACTTCGTTTCCCAAGAGGAGCCATGCTTCCCCTTGTTTGTGTTTCAGTCTTGTTAGTGGTCACATCAGGATAGTTCCTCTCTGACTCTTCCGATCAAAATATTCCCTCAGTGTATCTTCGCTTACAAAACAACGGAAATAGCAAATGTCATTAAAAATGTGTAAAAATCGAATGAGAACACAACAGCCGCTTTTAGGTGATGTTCATCTGGTTTAAAAGGTCATAGGTCTTCTATAAACACAATTCTACATAAACAACCAAATTCTTCTTCTTCATTGGCCTCAAACTCACCAACGCAGTCACTGCCCCAGTAGCCTGAACAGCACCTAGGCACCACCGTGTATTTGAAACACTCGAACGAACAGCCTTTGACAGAAAAAGCCATTGTGACGTGATACCTAAACACATATAGAAAGATTTTTGTTTATGCACAAATCTTGTCACGAAAGCTGTTAATGACCTGTTAACAATGGATTTTTTGGTCAGATATCTATACTCATACCTGCAGTCCCTTGTGATTTTTTCTGGCAGTCTCTTGATGTAGCCATCAGGACATTTTACTAAAGACGTCAAGGAGCAGGAATGACACCTTGATTTAGTCACCACCTGGATGTTCTGGTCACAGCGGTTCTGGTCACAGACATCAACACAATCACTCACACGTAGCATATTAATACTTCAAATAAAAAGCAAACTGTACAGTGCAATTCCCTCAAATGGCATTTTCACAAAACTGTTGGAAAAAAGTTGGAAAGCATGCTGGATCTTAACACCTGTTGATTTTTCAAGGAGATTTACCTGATTCATTCATGACCTTACAGCTGGCCAATAACATTCTCATGATTATTTTACCCAGCATTCCACTGTGCATGTCAAACGATACTCAAGAATTGCTAACATAACGTGTCTTAAAGTGCTACAATTTCCACATTTTTAACTGCAACCACAGAAACATTCTTCAACTAAATATAGAGAAAGTATCCCTGGAAACAGATATGAACATCAAAGAGAGCTGCATGATTATGTTGCTCTGTGCTAGATTGTAGAATAACAAATATCTAAACAGGAAAAGGAAATAGAGGGAGCTTTGATTAAACAGATTTGAACTGATTAACCTTGGAAAGCATATGTGCCAGTACAAGTAAACCAAAACAAATTACTTCTCTACTACTTTGTTAAAAAGCATATTGCAATATGGCTGTTAAAAGCAATATAATGTCACTGATTAACACACATGTTGCATGAGTGAGGTATGTGTGTGAATCTCACCTGTGACGCTGCTCCAGCCATCCAGAGAACGTCAGCCCCCAGCAGTAGGATCAGACCTCCGCAGATTGAGTTTAAGATGAGCTTCATGGTAATTATACTTTCTTTTTCTCTCTCTCACTCTCAGTCTTTCTGGCTCTCTGAGGTCCTTCACCAGACTGTGGCCACACAAGTTGGCCTTCTGCCTTTTTAACAGTTCCTCCCTCTCACTTTCCTGTATCACAACCCCACGAGAGGGGGCGACATCTTCCCCTAAAATATCAGGCAAATCCCTAAATCCATTTCATACCACACATAAAATCATTAACCATACCAGAGTTGAGACCGTTGAGATAGATAGATAGATAGATAGATAGATAGACAGATGGTTTACGAATTAAAAAAGGTGACAATAAAACTATAATTCCATGTTGTTTGTCCAAAAGTTTGACTGTTCTCACAGTTTATCACAATTAAGATAATTATATCTAACTTTTATTTATATCTAACAATTTTAAAAAAGACTTCTGAGTTTAAATTACACTTGTTTTTATTTTTCAAAATCATAATTTTTTTCTCAGAATTGTTATTTTGTGTGTCAAAATTTTGACTTGTAATTAGATATCTTTCACAATTGTATTTCATACTTTGTTTCCTCAAAATGTCAGAATTTAGAGGTATGAAGTCATAACTTTTTGTTAAACTTGTGGCATAAACAAGCTATCAAAGATCTTGGTGGCATCAAGTAGAGATGTGGAGAAAAATGTTTTTGACGCAACACATGTACGATCATGAAGAGCAATCAACAAATATTTTGCTGAATAGTTGGTGACCAATGCAGCTAGAAAGCTAGTCGATTTCCAGAAACTGTTGTATAGAGCTGAAAGCAGAAGAATCACAGGATGTCCTCACTCATAAAGAAGCCAAGTGGTCAGGTGAAGATACCCTGTCACACACACACACTTCCTTTATGTCTTGCTGCATCATGACTTTCCTTTCATAGTTCCAGAACTTTCATTCTAAGGAATTTGTTGTAGACCACATGCATGTATAATATATATTTTGCTATGAGGTGGTTAGTATGAGAGTGCACATACAGTACAGTGCTGCGTTTAAACACTTGTGCATGTGTTGCTTGTTGTTTTTTCCCACTGCTTAGGAAAACAAATGAAAAACTGCATGACCACCCGCTCAATTATCGTTTCTATGTGCCAAAAGCTGTTTAAAATGGATCTCTGAAAACGGCTCTGAATGGACTCCCAACCAGCTGCAAAAAATCAAACACGTTTTTACCCCATTTAAACTGTAATTGACACCCCAACCACAAGCACACAACGTACTATACAATATGCTAACAATGAACGTATGCGCTCCTACTCACCACAATAATTATTTGACCGAGTTAGTCAGATTTGTTTCTTGAAATTGACATTTAAACATGAGTTGGGGTTTTGAAAGAGATGATTTAGGACACTGCACTTTTTCATGTACGTATGCATTTTTATATTTTTTATCTGCACTTGATTGCTTTGCGATACTTAAACTGAACTTAACCTGACTTGCAGAAGAAAGTTGTGTTTATCTTAGTTGTACAAAAACAGGAACATTCTGATCTAAAATTTTTACATTCGCTTTGTGTTGTGCAAATGATTTGATTGTGTATTAATGATGTGTTATTGATATGTGAAAGATCCATTCACAGTCAATCATTAGATGAAAAAATGAACACATATCTAAATCTTAAGATGTTCAGTATTAAACATTATGTGTGAAATGGCAGTTTGACCATCTTATGGTGGAAATTTTTAAGGTTTTTAAGACACAGAATCTACCCATTTACATCAAGCCAATCTTTTTTAGTTCATAGTGGAATGAAGTAATACTGTACTCCTGTTCTAAAGTAAATGAAAAATGCAAATATTTAAATTTATTTACATTAAGATTTAAATGTATGTAGTGCAAACTCTCTATACTCCAAATGGAGCAAAAAATAATCATATAGCTGACATTTTACTTACTAAAAAATTTATATTCAGCATAGTTTTGATTAAAATAATAATTTATAGGCCTTGATACAAAAGGTTTTACACAATTAAAAGTTTTCCTGTAGCATCAGGGTGTAAAATCCTTTTTGAGTTTAACGAAACCTTCATTTTCTACGCATTTTAGTGCTAAAATAATGATTAATTGTCAATGTCTTGAATCAGTCTCCCTCTTGTAGTCCTCTCTGGCTTGTAGACTTTATGACTCCACCAGAGGGAGGCAGATACCATCATGTCCCTGATAGATGGATTCACTGTTTATATTCCCCACATATGTATAAAGACCAAAAAAAACAAAAAAAAGTTTTTATATGAACAGAATGACTGGCAACTGTATGATGAATTGCTTAAAATTATTCAAAGCTCTATGGTGAGATATAGTAAGAAAGAAACAAAGAAAACATACAGGATGAATTAAGGCAGAGCGGGCGCTAAGACGTGTGTAGAATCTTAACATTGACTCTGCAGCAGTTGTTGTGGGAATTGTCGACATTTAAGCAACAGTTATTGGCAGGAAAACAGAGCCGCCAATCCAAAACCCCTCAGGCCTTAACCAACACAACCAGACACAGCCACGAGCCCCTACAGACTTCTGGGAAGGCGTACAGAGCATGGCACCACTCATAGAGAATGCAGGAATGGTCCAGTGAAAAAAGCGTGACTCTTGGCTTCGGATGTAATGCTATGCTTGGATGAACTGATCATTCACATACTAAAACAAAAGATGAGCGATGATTGGGATGAGCGATGACCTTGGTCTCCACAGGCCAGCGTGGATCAAATTAACATCCAAAACATATTGTTCATGTGTGCATGTGGTCGCACCACCCACCGCGTTGCATTCGGTTGTCGACTCGACAGCACGCACACAGAAAAATTTGATAATTTCAGAAAAAAATATATATATTTATCTTAGATTAAAGGAATGTAAAATATTGCATGGACATGCCTCAAAAAACCTCAGCAAACAATAAGTACAAAAGGCAGAATAATTTCATTAAAGTGTAAAGAAGAAGGATTGTTCCATTCTTCCACGATGGAATTTTGCCTTAAGAAAATATTTTTCTTTTGTTTAACAGTTTTTTTCCTCACCGAACTACACTTCCAGAACATTAAGAAACAGTTTCATCTCATTACCAATGATGGAACAAAACCTGAAGGTAATAGATTTAATTTGACAAATCATCTCATTTCAAGTATGATCTAACTATTAAACACATACTAAAGAGAAAGAAGGCACTGAGGAAACCAAGAGGCTGGCAGCCACCTGAGCTGTTGGCTTCGTCTCAGAGAACAGATGCGTTCCACGTGGACTTCTTTTGTCTGCTTTTCTCTTCATGCTGGTGGGCACCAGGTTTCAAAGGCTGAGGGTCTGAGCACTGCTGTTAAAATATACCCGGAAGGCTGTAGGGATTGAAGTTTTTAGTGGAATTGATTTGGGAATCACTGTCTGTTATTCATCGACTTAGTGCAGAATTGACCAGAATAATGAAGGTTCTATCTGCAAATCTCTTCTAGGGTAAAAAAACTAAAGAAAACATCATTTATTGATACCAACAATTATGTTAAAAAAGAGTGAGAAAACGGCAACATTTCCAAAAGGGAATTATTTATTGGATGGAATAGGGTTGAGAGTCAGTGTAGAGACTAATCTGAAGTAATTTCACAAAATAAGTTTTAAAGAAAGCTTGATGCAACTTCCACATGAGTAAATACAACCACATGAGAATGAACAAGCAGGCATTCAGAGTGAAATCACGAAATGCAGCATGAGCGAGACTTTCCAGAATTTAATAGATTAGCCGGCATGTGCAAGAACTCACAGGATTTTTTCCTTCTGTCACTGGACAGAAGATCTCTGATATGTTCTAAGTGTGTTGCCGTAAATTGTCACCGTTCTGTTGGCTGGAATGTGGCTACATAAAAGGACCACTTGCATTAGCATTTAAGGGCTGTTTAAGAGAATGCAGCCATGGTATTTGGCACCACTCTGTTACTTCTAGCAAAGCACTACTCTTTCAGAGTTGTGTGTGTGTGTGCGTGTGTGGGATTAGAGCTTAAGAGGAATGGAATGAGACACAAACATCAGTCGCAAGACATAAATGCCGAACAACCATGATTTGTAATTTAAAATATACACTTAAATTGTATATTGATAAATCTGCTATTGCAGAATGCATCTGTTTTCTACACTTTTTGGAATTATTCTTCTTTATTAATTTAGGAGGTAAGGAACAGACGGAGAAACATCAGCATTCACAAGCAAAAAGAACGTACAGGGTCTCTAAAATGTTTTATTTAAATTTAATTACGTTTTTCAGATTCAAAAATAAGGTGAAATAGCACACGTCCATTGTTCATAATTTAATATGTACATTTAAATTGTGAAATATATAGCTAAAATAGCAGAATACATCTTTTGGGAATTATTTCTGTCCTATTCAAGGGATTCTCATTTGCAAAACATTGTATAAAAAATATCTTGGTATATTATCTACATAATTCCCACTATAATTCATCATTAACTATAAGGGCCCTCAATGCAAACCCAAACAAAAGCACCTTTTTACACTTTTTCTGCTGTATTTTAGTTCCCTTTATACTCCAGTTATATTCCACGGTCACTATATACAAAATGGCTTGATTCCCACTTGAAGCCCATGTGAAGAGTTACGCATGTGGACTTAAAAGGGATTATACCATTTCTCCCTGGTTTTGGATTGCCGGTTGCCATGGATATTTTGTCAACACGCTTATTTGTATAGGCCCAACGGTGCTGAGAGTGCAAAGGAGGTCCAGTTCCTCTCACGAGATCCCTCCCCAAGTAGTCGCTCTACTTGCAGGTGTGCATGTCGTTCATGGTCTCACAGCGGCGACAGCGAACGTAGCAGCACCAGACGAACTTACACTCACAGCGCTCTACGTGTCGCACCACGTGTGTGTTGTAGCCCCGCCCACAGCACAGCAGGTTACAGCCGTCCGGCCCGGCTGAAGTTCTGTTACACCTACGGCCCCTGGTCCCCGTCACGCCCAAGCGCCGGTCCTCCAAGCAGTAATTGGGCGATTTGTTGAAGAAGATTAACTCTTCTTTGCTAATAGGGGTGTGGCGATGGTCTTTGTCCTTACGTCGCACCTTACGTTTAGAACGGTCCACCACCTGAACGCTGTTTTCGTAGCGCTCCTTCAGGTAGGCGCCCACACGCTCGAACGCAGCCATTGTGCGCCAACACGTTTTTACCGCACACGAACCCGACACACCGTGACAGCGGCAGTCTGTCAACATTGTTTTGGCCACCGCCTGTAGAGGAAGAGGATACGGAGATCATTATAGATCTGATCGGTAACAGACAGACGCTGGGAAAGCAGCTTGTTTTCCAAGACAATGTAAGCAAGAAATAAATAAGCATGCAGACATGTCAACTGTGATTTGAGCATAAATTCAGCCTTCCAACATTTTAGCAATTTATTTTGACAGACCTCCTGGATTTCAGGCAAAAACGCGGAACTAATGTACATTGGCGAGAGAGTTTATTCTTTCCATTTCCAAGGACTGTATAATTTTTACGGATGAAGCTTTTATGTTCTCCCACCCCTTTGTGTTCTGCACCATGAAAGCGGAAGGAGTATTTTGCAAGCTGACGACTTTCAGAAAATAGGAGCGTTTGTTTGGGTGAAGGATTATGGGGGCCCTACGCTGACTTGAGGGGAATGTTGTCTGGCTTAAACGCTTCCAAACAGAGCATGAGGTTTAGGTTCCGTGCAAATCATCAGCTTCTCAGATTAATCAAGAACATGTGGGGAGATGTAACTCATTTGATCGACAAATTGCCAGACCTGAAACAGCCCATTACTATTTCGGTTCTTATTTGGTTGCCTTGAAATGGTTACTCTTGTCAGCCAGAATGAGTCGAATATTCATTGGCTGGAGGAAGCTGTCATATTTTAAATGGTAGTTGCATACAAGTCCGTAGTCTTGCTTAAAACCTTAACGTGACTGGGGAAACTTTACACTGAATGATCAATGTTCAATTGTTGAGATTAGATGTGTTTACAAAGGAGGCTGTGAGTTCACAAGACTGTCACACTTTTCATATTTTCGTCTATTAGAGTGAATTAGTGTCTATGCAGAGAAACACAGCACAGCACTCTCTAGTTTTTTAGCTGTCTTTTTGAAGCAGGCAAGCAGTCACATGCAAATTGAATCCTCAGCATCACATATCAATCAAAAAAACATTTTCAGTCCTTCACCAATCAATGAAGTGAAATAGCTGTCATTCAAAAGTAAAATTCCCATTTTCTACAAAAAGAAAAAAAGAAATTCTGATGAAAACATTAGAAAAATGATGAGCTATGTAAAGCAATGACACAAGCCCGGCTGTAGAAGCTCCAAGTCAGAGTGATTTCAGCTTAAAAGCATGTTTAATTTAACTACTCATAATTCTTAAAAAAGATCAAAGAAGTCACTATGGAAACCAAAAATTGGGAAAAGAGCTTAGAAACAACCACACACTCTCATGAAGCATATCAGATTGATCAGATTACGTTCATTTGCAGTACTACACAGGACTGTAGTTTATGCTTTTATAAACAACGTTAAGTACAAAGTCTTGTACCTTTGTCTGTTTGTTGAATCTTCATTTTTTTTGAATAGTTTTTTGTTACAAATAATGTTTGGAATGTTATGATTCATCTCAAAGCTGGTTGGTTTCCATCCATGACTTCTTATTAAAGCCTTTATTAAAGTACTTTTAGAAATCCCTATGGAGAAAATAAAGGGAAAATATGCAGGGGCTTCTAAAAAAGTGAGCCTTTTATTTCTTGTAACATATTTCTGACTAGTACTTTAAAGTGTTTAGTTGTTTGTCACCCACCTGTCTACCAGCCTCGCTGTTATGCTGGTTCATAGTGAGTGGGGTGTCCTCACCACGGGTTGATATGTTCTTTACCAAATTACCGTCAATGAAGCGACGGCTGAATGAAGTCCCGAAAGCAATGTCATCGGAGCACCCGCCCCAGTGCCACCCCTCCGTGGGCGAACCGGTGCCCAACAGGCTCATATCACATGAACACTCTGTCATATTTCCAGCACTGCACGAGCGGGTGACTGCGTGAACCAGGCCAGCAGTCATTACTGCGTAGATAAAAGCTGTCTCTTTTGTACCTTAAAAAACAAAAAAGAGAATCTAAGCAAGATGCAGATACAAGTTAAGTACTACACAGTCAAAAAATATGGCAATGTAAGAATCACTGCAGGACATTTGTGAGAAGGGTCTCAGTGCAGAGGAGCCTGGGAATGTTTCTTACATTCCATGCAGAGAAACATTGATATCATCATTTTAACTGAAATGAATCATTTTGACCCTTTTAAACACGACGTAAAAGGATTTATGCAATTCTTCAGTTCTGATTAAATGTTATTTACAATAAATATATAAACTGAATTGCAGATCCTAACAAAAATCACTTTATGCAGCTTAAGTTTTAATTGGAGAAAACTAGTTCAAGTCTCAAATCAAATCTTGCCATAAAAGTACACATATAGTCTCCAAAAAGATACATTTAATATCTTATATAAAATAATAATTATGTTTTTGTAATTAAATGTGGCTTATGTTATGTATTTTGTCTTATTTACTCTCAAAAATGTATTTTCAATTACTTTTAAGAGAGGTGACATAAACAAAGAAGCATTAAAGCAAGAAATCTAAAAAAAAAATAGAACAGAACAGAACAGAATAGAATAGAATAGAATAGAATAGAATAATACACCGTTTCATTTCTGATAGTAAATCTAAATGGTGCATATTTTTAGACAGGCGAGATCACATTTCTTGGATGCGGCTGCATGAAATCAGATGTACAGTATCAAATTCACTTCACCCTTGAATCAAGCTTGGAATTGAACTGCTCTGGAAGAGAAACTTTGGGCAAATCTTGGAAACGGATTCACAAAAATCAAGAAACAAGTTCTACCATTTCAGTTTGACTCTTTGTTTTGTAATCACGCTAATCCTGCATGCATTAAATTCAGGGTTAGATAAAGACCATAGAAAATGCAGTATAGAGACTGTTAAGCCAAAACAGATGTGTTTCACAGCTGTTCCAGGAATCAAATAATCTTTTCCATAAACATTTCAAATCAAAACAGTTATTAAAGGGTCAAAAATAGCATTCACAATCAATTAAAAAAACATTCAGTTCTTTAAGCAATTACAAAGTGGTGATCTCTCATTATATTTTACACAATGGCTGACTTGTTTTTTCTTGATTAATGTTTTTGAACTATCCAATAACCACATATATATTTGTATACATCATTTTTAAATAACCGTTTTCTGTTTACAGACATAGCATTATCATAACTCCTAACTTCTTGAGGTTAACGCAATAATTGAACCTTTTTTTCTAGCCATTAACAGCAATTCTTAAAAAAAAAAAGAGTCTTTGTTCAGTTTCTGTTCATCAAAATGTGAGAAATTACATTTATTGATTTTTATTAAGAACTATAAGACGGTCATTACCACCCTAATTTGTAATATTTTTCATCTCATGATTATTGACCCATATTCAACTTTCATTAATAAAATTAACCAAAAAAAAAAGGATTATAGAGATCAAGCACATTCAAACCAAGTCTATTTGTGACCCTGGTCCGCAAAACCAGTCACATGTATATTTGTAGCAATAGCCAACAATACATACACAGATTTTTAGTAAATGTCATATTCCTACTGTAAACTTTTAGATGTTTAATCAGTAACACGCATTGCTAGGTGCGTTATTTTTGGCAACTATATTTTCTCTGCATTATGATTTTTTTGCACCCTCAGATTTTCAAATAGTTGCATCTCAGCCATAAAAGCTCAGATGCTGTATAAATTCTGACTCTGATTATTTTTTTGCACCCTCAAATAGTTGCATCTCAGCCACAAAAGCTCAACTGAACGCTTATTTCATGATGCTGTATAAATTCTGCCTCTGATTTCTGGTTTTGCGGCTTCAGTGTGACAGGTTGCATGCCGGTTTTGTGATTTCAGAGTTACGGGTCGCATGCATACCGCTGGTGAGCTCGAAGCCGAACACGCTGGGGTCCCGTCGGGTCGAGCAGTTCCAGCGCTCGTGCTTGAACTGGGTCCGGCACTCGGCGATGCCCAGGCGCGCGCCCTCTTTAATGCTCGGCAGGAGGTGCGGTTTGCGCGTGCACAGCTCCTTCTGCCTGTGAGACAGGGGCAAGCGCGCGCAGCCCAGCTTCTCGTGCGCTCCTACAGATGTGATGCCCAACCACCTGTGATGCGGAGCAGGGCGACACAAATATCAGAAGCGGCTCTCCTGGACTGAAGCGCCACAACCAGAGGAAAAGGAGACAATTTTCAAAAAAATTTCATTCCAAAATTAATCGACAGTAAAGCAGCACGGCACTTATAATACTCACATCCAACTTCCCTGAGAGCACAAAGGGCAAAGTGAGAGCCACAGCAGGATTAAATGGAGAACTGCATGTATCCCACTACCAGTTTTATCCATGTCCGCTTCATTTAACAAGCCCCGACCTGAGCGTTTGGACAAAGACGATGCATACCGGTGCACTACATCTAATAGGCGATCTAGCGTTGTGTTAATCCACGTTTAAATTCATAAATGTCCTTTTTAAGTATCCAGGTACGAACACAAACATCCAGCATCGGTGCGAACTCTTAAAGACGCAAACTGTTGGAAAACGCGCAACTAAACGCTCTCCTGTGAAACGCTCTCACGTCGTGATTGGTCGAGCCGCTCATTAATATTCATAAGATAAGAGCGTTCTCGGCCCTGATTGGACGGATAGATGTTGGCTTGGAGCGCGGTGAGAGAGGAAGCGCTGAAATAATCAGTCATTTCAGAAGCTCACTCGGGATTTTTAACTGTGTTACGGATTAAAATGACTCGAGTGTTTAACGGAGCACTTAAACTTAGTGTTTAGCGTGCATTTTAAAGCGAAGAATAAAATAAAAGGCAAGACAAAATAAAAAGTCGGTTAGATACGGCATATTTAAACGCAAAAACGTTGTTTAATTAATAGGCATATTAATATTAACGTGCGGTGTTCACATTATACAATAACTTTCAGAGATTGGAGATATCTTTCTATGTCTGTAAAAAACGCTATACTTTTAATCGGCCAACAAATTAAGGAAAGTAAATTAGTTTCCGGGCGCGATGAGTTAAAGATGGTGAGAGTTAATTGTAGTTATTTAGTAAAGCTTTACGTTTTGTGATGCATGTATGACATGTAAATTTGTTTAAGCAATAATAAAATGATACAAACTCACTCTTTATCGACTCTTTATTTATTAAAATACTCGCGCGCAAGCAAGTTACTGTTGTTATGGTTACCTGCAGCGTCAGGTCAAATTGTGCGTATATTTTAGCATTGCTAAAACGTCATTTCAGTTTTTTTATATATTATGTACATTTTTTTCAGTGACTGAATTGGAAAATTAAAGAATATTGCCATTTCGTTACATTTTGATCTACACTTTTAAAAAAGTTTTTTTAATTTAGCTTATTCCATAAATAATTACAAAAACTAGCCGATTATTAAACGTTCCGGTTGAGAAAAAGTTCTACGGAATCCAAATGTAGTTTCATAAATGAGCATAAACGAACAGTGATTAATAATCAACTTTTATAATTATTTTTTTTTTAATAAGGACACGTTTTTTGATTTGGTGTGGATGAGAGGTACACAAAAGTTGTTAAAACTGCTTAAATTATCTAATATATATATATATTTTCACGGACTACACAGTATGCCATTAAAATACAGAAGAAAATCTAATTAAATGTGAAAATAAAACATTTTTAAATTTCAAGCAGCAATGCGTTTTAAATTTCGAAAATATACATTTTTAATAGTTCAGAATAAGTGACATTCATGATGTTGGAATCATAGATTTCATGCACAGGTTTACAGAGACAATTATCTTGGAATAGCTCTTCATAAACATCCAAAACATTTGACAATTAATTCTGACTTTAAAAAGAGAGTTATCACGCGCTGCTGAATATTTACAGGTCTACACATGGTTTCATTTCACTTCAAGTGGAAATAGCGTTCGTGCCTATACTGAGCTGAGCTTAACAACTGGTGGGAAGATCATTTTATGGGATATTTCAAATAATCCTACTAATTTTCTCTCTCTCCACAAACCATTTCCTGTTTAATGTAAATTATGGACAAATAAAACATCATGCATTCCAGCAATTTAGAGTAAACCCAGCAACAATATAAAAATGTTTACCATCAAAACAGTATAAATATCCTCTTTTTTTGTAAACAGCATTTATAACATTTTACACAGATTATTATTAAAGGCACTGGAAAAACACTGGTAGAAAAATAAATGTTTGAGAAACATAAGACAGTACAATACAATATACTTCATAAGACCTTTGGCATAGAAAATACTTCATAAATACTTGTGAACCTGGCATGTGAAGGAAAGGCGGTGTAAAGCTAGACTTCAAAACGTCGCCCGAGTTTCCATAAAAGTGACAATGTGAGGCAGGGTGTCATCAAAGGCACTCCACAGCGGCCGCCAAAACACTCTGGGAACATCTCAGCCTGTGGTTCGGCGGTAGCAGCATTGTGGGAACGTTGCATGAGCGTTGCAGGAACGTTTTTGCAAGGCCGTTTGATTGGGGAAGCCACTGCCTGCCCTTAAGCTGCAGCTGCCAAAGTCATTTTGGCAGGGCTTCAGGGGGTCTCATTGAACCCCCCCAGACCCCTTTTCCATCTGGATCGCTCTACACAAAAACAGACACCTACCTAACTCGTCCTCCAATTTACCTCTTTGATCCAGCATATGGTTAAGTAGATTCGTTGTGCACAGTTTAGCCCTTGTATGCAGATTTCTTAACACATATTCACAGCTAATCTTAAAGACACACACACAGCTGCTTATTGTCTTTTAGTCACTGTTGGCGAATGGTCCCGTTGACGGCGTGATTCACACACATCCTGCTGAGGAGGATCTCTGAATACACCGCGTTTACTGGTCCCTTTACATGGTAGGACATGTCTGGTTGAGGCGACGGTTCCTCGTGCTCTCGAGGCCCTGTTTGCTCATTGGCCAGGTTCCCACTTTCTCCACCAAGCCTCAAGATCTTTAGCTTTCTGTGAGAAGCAGCGGTTGGAAAGGGAAGCTTATAGACCTGCAAACAACGTAATATAAAGTCACATTCGACTTCTTTAGAAGCTAGTCATTGCAGAGGGAATGAGAGATTTCACTCAATTGATGTTATACATCTATCTGTGTGTGGTTCACATTTTTTAAATTAGGGATTTAGCCTTCATCCCATTTCAGTTTTATATCCTCTTAAACAATTCTTATTAGCTCCCTGCTCTACAAAATACTTAATGGTTAAGAGCTTGTTTCCTCCAAACACTAAACAACAAAAATACATTGTAAAACAGTTAAAAACGTATCAAAAATAAGCAACTTGAGCAAAAGATCTTGATGTTATGCAGGGGTGTCATAGTTACCAGGGTCCCTGAGGAATTAAATTTTATTTTCCTTTAAACATAATTTCAAGATCACAATAAATGCTGTTAACTAATGTAAATGCTAATGTTTTGAGTAAATGCATCAGTTGATTGATGTATTAAATGGTGTCTTAGGTAGTTGTGAACCTCGAGCTTACGGGGGCCCATGGCCACTGCTTGTGCATAGGGCCCAGAATTTGGTTTTGTCAGATGTGGCCATCATATCAGTCCCAGATGTGAGCAGGTTTGGCTTTTCTACCACCACTTCACACACGTAGCTAGCTAATACATCTGTTCCCAACCTGCCCTTCATTGGCTAGTAAAAACCCGCCTAATTGCTAATTACTCATTAACTGATCTGCCAGGCACTTTTAGGGTGAAGTAAAAAAAGGAATGGCTTCTCTTTTAAAAGATTTATGGGGCTGGAAGGCTGGAAGTTTGTTTCTAGCAGGATCCATGTATATGAAAAGTAGAACGGCTTTATTCGCACACATGGAAATGTCATCTAAAAATAGAACGGTAATCACATATGCACTCTGTGTAGTAAATTACACCCATAATAATACAAATAAAGATACAAATTTCACAAAATTAGGTTCAAAAACATTATGAAAATAAATGATGTTCTTTGGCTTTGTATTGTAGACTTTTGTAGATAGCCGGATGAGAACTCTGAAACAGTGATTCTCTGTTTATCAATCAAAATAAACTGCGATAATATTTACATTATTACTGTTTTTACTGTATTTCTTCTTAAATGCAGCATTGGTGAGTATACTGTGTATGTAATTTCTGACAGTAAATCTAAATTTACTATCAGTAGGCCTATTTAAATTAATAAAAGTGTTAATGCGAGGCAGGTCTACTAGTCAGAAACTTTTACTGTGATATATTTTAAAATTAATTACATTGTTTAAGTTAGATTCTTCAGAAATCATCCTAAAATGTGGATTTTCTGCTAAAGAGACATTTCTTATCTTTATCAATTTTGAAAACAGCTACATGTATTTTCGTTTTTTCTTTTTTTGTGGAAATTTGATTCTGTGATGAACAGAAAGCTTAATTGAAATCTTTTGGCAAATTTTGTATTCAATTGTCACTTTTGATCAATTTAATGAGTCCTTGCTGAATGTAAAATGTAAATACTAAAATGTAAAATGTAAATAATACATATTTTTGTTCTTTTACCTCATGGAAATGGCAGGCACATCGTCCTTGCAGGAACTCCTTATAACGACCCATGGTGATGCTGAGAGTGTCAATGACCTCATATCCAAGATGCTTGGCACTTTCCAGAATATTTTTGTTCACATTATAGAGCTCTTGCACTCCATTCTAGAACCAATGAATGACAAAGTCTCACAAGTTTATAGATGTCAATAAATGAAGCTGAAAAAGCAGAACATCTGGTGTATAGTACATTACCAGCGGAAGAGAGCGGATACCATCCACAGGCAGATGGAAACCCATTCCCAAAGATTTCACCACCACCATGATTTTATCAAGACCCTCTCTGGGATATAAGTAAAAAACATGACATTAAACATCCAAAGCCACTTAGAAAGATCAGCAGCAAACTACATAAAACAAAACCAGCATCCTTAAAAAGGAAAAAAAAAAAAGACTTTGCCATTAGAATGATGCTAAAGCGGTTGAGTCAAGCTAATAATGAACAGGCTGGTTTTGTGTTGTATTTGGGAACTTGTTTACCTCTTTAAAACCTGCTGAATGGTCCTCAAATGGTTCAGGTTCAGCCACTGCACCCCACCAGCGACCAGCACTGTCTGAGGTGAGTTCTCCAAGGGTTGTGACCTGTCCCGGTGGAAGTGGTTTAAGAGAAAAGGTTAAAGATCAAAGGCACATCCTGAAGACATAATCAATAATTCATAGCGTGAACTGACCCATAATTAAGTAAACAAAGTAGAAAAATGTACCAGAAATCACAAACGGTTTTGTTTTGTACCACTTAAACCAGTATGTACCTTAATGTTCATCAAGGCTTATCAGTATTTTGATAAAAATACTGTAATATTATACAATTTTATAACAATTTAAAATGCTGTTTTTTCTTTTGAAAGCAGAGTTTTCATCATCTTTACTCCATTTTTTGGAAATCATTCTAATATGCTGATTTGCTGCTTAAGAAACATTTGTTATTATGAAAACAATTGCTCTGCTTTTTTTGTGTGTTCTTTTAAATGGTTATTTCATGAATAAATTATAAAAAAAACAACATTTACTTGAAATAGAAATCTTTTGAAAGATTGTACCAGCTTCAAAAATATATTCTTTGTTTTTTCTCATTGTGTTGATGATTAAGGGATTTTGGGCTTAGTTTGTCTTTAGTCATGGCTGGATAGTTTCATGTTCATAATCACCCTGGAGTGCTCAAAATTGTGAATATGAATGGGAATACACTTCAGTAATATTTTACTCATAAGAATTTCTAGGGGTGCCAATAATTGCATCCAACATCTATTAAAAACATTTATTCCAGTCCTTGTTTTCCAATGCAAGGTTAAATCAAAATGCAGATTAATTTTCACATCCTTCATTGATCATAGGGCGCCAATATTTTTGGCCGTGACTGTACATAAAAAAATAACTTTCTAAGCTCAAACTTATAATGTGTATATGCATATTTCAACACTCAGGCAAAGCAAAGCTCTGCTTTTTTTATGTAATTTAGCAAAAACAAAATGCGTCAGATCATTCAAACAGCTCCCAAAACACATGTCCTCAACAGATACTCACCATAACACACACACAATCACATCTGTGCTGCATATCCCACCCCTCTGCCCACATCAGTAGCTGTGTGAGATCAACGGCGCGCTGAGCCAGCAGCGGTTACCATCCCTGCTGACATACTCTGATCTGACACACAGCCGCCCAACCACACGCAGCCCACATCCCACCATCAAACACACTGCCAAAGTCATTCAGTGTGTTAACAAGGCCTTTGCCACTTTAGACCGACACCAAACCCGCACATTCACAGCTTAATGGATGTAATCCACAGCCACATGGAGACAAACATCATCCAACATGCACATACACAGACCTTTCTAGAAGCTGCTGCAGAGCTCTTTGGAAAGTGGGTCTCTGAGCTTTTGGCAGCCAGAATTGTGGGTAATAAGAGTAGCTGATGATAGTTCGGCCCTGATTCAGGTTGTGGTAGACGATGGTGTCGTGAGCCTTGTCCCAGTCCACCAGAGTAGAGTTCACCCTCTCCATTAGGTAGTACATCATCCCTCGATTGGTTGAATCGCCGATAAACAGGACCTGAGGGAAAACATGCATGTAAGTTAAATGTTGTAAGACTATAGCAGGTTTTGGACTGGTTTCTTAAACCCAGGTCTTGTAAACTCCAGAATTAGACTAAACTATATGCATAATCATCAATTTAAAAAACCAAGTCGTTGTCTATTAGTAGATTTTATTCTTGAAAAACACATCTTACCAAATGGTTTTAAAACATAATATCAAGTTATTGTTTAGCTGGTCACCAAAGGGTCCACTTCTGACAAAAATGAAATGGCTTTTCGTAGGCTTCATCTCAATATAATTCTGTACCATTTTTTAAACATTTACTTTCAACTTTTTTTTTTCAGGAAAAAATCATCTGAGTGAAAAATCTGTGTAGCTTCAAGTAGAACTTTTTGGGGGATATTTTTTATGGTAACGCTCTGAAATAAGATTTCGCTAGTTAACATATAGTTAACTAACTAAAAAATATATTGTTCATTAATAAGGTTTTAATAATTTGACTATTCATTGTTATTTCATTTTCAAGTCCAATAAATAATATTAACAGATGATTGATATATATCATTAAATGCTAAAAATTGAAATTAAGATTAATAAATAGATTATTAAATATTTTATTTCACTTTTCATTATATCTACTCTTCATTGTTAGTTCAAACTTATGCAGTTTACTAATGTTAACAAGTGCAAGCATTTTTATAATGGATTCTGCATACTTATAGTATTAGGCATAAACCTTACAAATAAAAGATAATTTTTCCATCAAGAATCACAGATAGATAAATAAAAAAAGAATGTAAAATGTTATACAGGGTGGGCCATTTATATGGATACACCTTAATAAAATGGGAATGGTTGGTGATATTAACTTCCTGTTTGTGGCACATATATATGTGAGGGGGGAAACTTTTCAAGATGGGTGGTGACCATGGTGGCCATTTTATTAAGGTGTATCCACATAAATGGCCCACCCTGCATAATGGACGCTGTATACCATATGCATATGTATTTATTTAAATATACTCATTTAAGACACTTAAATGAGTGGCAGACTACTGACAACACAAACATGATGAAATGAACACAATTGTGTCATTATAAAAGCAATACACAACAGCCTTTTGAGATCACAGTCGCCATGAAGCACTTCACAAAAGTCTAATAAGTTTGGATTTTCATCTGTGTGTGTGTCTTTGGCAGTGAAGCTGGCAGGAATGCCAGTCTAAATCACAAGATCGCAGGAAGCAGGCATTGGCTGACATTGTGATCTGCAGACATGCTCACAAGATTAAGGACACATATTTTCATATTTTCAAGTCAGAAGTTGCACTCATGTCATTCCAAACCTGTAGCTCCAAAGATGCAATTATCAAAAGAGTAGTCCATACCACATTTGTGTCTTTTTTTTTTCCACCTCTAATTTTATGTTAGTAAATGTGTTTTGTGTTTTGTACAGGAAACGTAACCATATTCAAGTCTGGAAAGACGATATGAAATCCAAACAATACAAAAGGCTGTCTCCAGACCGCAGAAATGGATTTAACATGAAACAAACTCAAGGATATAACTCTAGACCTTGACAGTCTGAAGCTCTTTTATTTGAAACAATCTTTCCTGAAGAGTCCCTCTTCTCCTGTCGAATGGGCTCGCAGTCAGAGGGCCGTGGTTTGTTTATAGCGAGAGCTCGGGTCTTTGTGTAATGTGGCCATTTGTTTGTGTCAGATCTGATCTTGCGAGTCTTAAATCGAGACAGGGTGGAAAGAGTCATGCTGTGAGGATGAGCGCTGAGGGAGCGTTTGAAGCAGAAACATACTGCAGGTTTGGCACACAGCTTTGAAAACCCCTACTGGGCTTTAAGCAATAATTTAAAAACAACCTAAAACACAGGAGGTGTGCAGATCACATCAAGAAAAAAAATTACAATAAAGAAAAATCTAGCGCCAAACACATGGAAGTATCGATTTTCTTCTTCAGAAACTCTTTCCCACTTTTCCTGAGGAATTTGCACTATACCTATGTGTGCATGCATAAAAGCAGCAGTTTAATTGAATCACGTGGTTGCAGTGTGCTCAGCTGTAGATGAAGCTCAAACACCTGCTGTTAATCTCTCATAAACAGCTGCTCATTGCCACTAGAACTTCAATGCTATTCGAGCGGCCCGCCTTTTTTATTTATTCCTCTGTACTGTACATATACACACATATGGCACAGCTGTCAGCTGCGTACAGAAGAACTGACAAGATGTATATTTACATAAAGTCCTCAAAAAATGAAGCTATTTTAAACAGCTGATTCAGCATAGTAATGGTAACACTTATAATAACGTAATAACATTAATATAACATACTTTCACATACAGCAGCCTCAAAAAGGATTTACACCACTGTTGAAAAGTTAGGGGTCAGTTTAAATTTTTAAAGGATGCGTTTAATAGATTATAAATGCCAGTGAAGACATTTATAATGGTTTAAAAGAAAAAAATGGTTTGAAAAAACTCCTGACATGTTTATTGCGCACCAAATCAACTTATTAGAGTGATTTCTGAAGGATCTATGACATTGAAGACTGGAATAATCACACAAATAAGTTACTTTATTTTAAATTAATTAACGTATAAAATACACATTTTATAAATATTAAAAGTTTTATATGTCACAATTTTACTGTATTTATTTATCTGTATTATTAAAAATGCAGCCTTTTTTATTAAATAGCTATGATCTGTTAAGCATTATATAAAAATGTTTGTTAAGGTTACTATGGGAAAATGTGTATTATGCCATTTAAGTCTTAAGATGATGATGCACACACTCTCAAAAATACTGTATGTTAGAGAGTGTGTGCATCATCATCTTATGACTTAAATGCTAAATGTTAAAAGCTCTTTGGGGCAGTACCTTTTCAAAAGACACTAATACATACCATTTTGGTATAATAAAATACAAATATAAATACTTATATGTACCTTTTAGGGGTAAAATATTCAAAGGGGACCTTCCCAGTGACAGTTTGTGTACCTTTTTTCTGACACTATAGGTTAACCAAGCACCACTGGTACTGATTTAATTTTTTGTTTTTTTGTTCCTTGTTGCTCACCTTCCGGTCCGTCATGCAGATTTGCAACTGAGGTTGGTCTAGTACGGGGTGATAACAGCTGTCAGGCTGCCAGGCAACCTCTCTCCAATCACATGTCCTGTTGTCTGAACAGCTCAGGCATGGGACGACCCAACGACCTGAAAGAGATGGAAATTTTTGAGTTATACTGCCCTTATACTGCATTATACTAAATTTACATGACAGAACCAACTCAAATTACAGCATTCACAAGTGATTCATAGTGGAGTGAATCTCTGTGAAGTCTTATACAGCCATATGTCAAAAGTTCAGCATAAAACTATGAATCAGGTGGGAAAACTCCAGCTAGACATGATTACCTCATTGTGCCAGTCACCTAAATGGCATAGTACATGGCATAATATACTACAGTACCTCTTACACACACTGACACACACATACAGTGAGTAGCTCTATCTTAAAGGGTTCTTTAAAGTAGATCCCCACTGACTTTGATGTACTACCCTGCTGAGGGCGTTCTTTTTACTTTTATAGCACTGACTGAACCGTCCTCTGAACCCTAACCTAGTGGTTTTAAATCTAAAAGGCCTAGCAGCTGAACACACTCACAGAATTGAAACCTGCAGAGGAACAACTCTCTCAGAGGTGATTATATTCCGCCATAAAGTCAGCATGGACGTCCTATATAATTGAGCAATGATTCAACACAGGCAATGAATCAACGCATTATCACACTGTAAAAGAAGACACATAAATTACAGAACTCTTGAGTTCACAAGCAAACCTTACCCATCCTCTAGTGGAGCGCTTAATAGACCGTGACTCTACTGCTAATATAGCCAAACACATGATGAACTACTTTGCAACTGAAATATAAGGGCCAACATCGTCTTTCATACAGGAGGAAAAATATGCGGAAAATCTATCACGTGTCTACAAAACAGACAATGAACAGTTTGACTTATTACCTTACATAAAAAAAAAGTATTGTAAATCTTACAGCAAGTTTTGTATTCAAATTTCAGATGCTTTACCACAAGTCTGTGATAAAAAACCTGGAATAAACCTACCAGGTTCATCTCCTGAGAGACAAGGCCGAGGTAAGGCCTGGGCCTCTTCTGAAGATCTCGTCCCAGGAATGGGCTCCAAACCGCAGGGCTGATCTGGTCTGATCACCAGGCCACAGTCCTGCTCAGATCCAGTGAGAAAAGAAAGAGAAACAGGTGAGCTTCGAGTCTGAAATGACATTCTGAGACAAAAGTCGCACTCTTGTGGTAAAAATGCAACCACTAAAGACAGTAAAATTGCTTTTTGACAAGTAAAGATAGAGTCGTTTCAAAGTTTCCGTAGCTTTTTTCACCCCTTTTGCTTTTATGTGTCCGCATACACAGGGTTCCTCACAGACAAATTAAAGCAGGCGCGCCGCCCGATGCCTGCCCTGTGGCCTCACCCCTTGTTAGGGGTCAAGGGTTAAACAAACCCAACAGGCTGAATGACAACATCGAGCCTGCTCCGCCGACCCTCGAGGTCCCTCACGGGAGCCATCGGGTCTGGCTCCACTTCAGAAGACCGGCTCTTCGTTCGCTCTTTCATTTGCCCCCTTCTTTAGCACTTTGCACAGGGGCTTCTCGAAGCCACGTAACATTCCCCAAGTTCCTGCCGCTGTTCTCGACAAAGTGCCACAAGACAACTTAACAGGGATTTTCTTGTTCATACCTGCACACAGTGTGTGCGTGCAAACACGAGCGGCCTTTTGATTCTGAGCAGGCCGGCATAAATCAGCAGGTTAGTCCGAGTCCGGCGGAAACCGCCAAGCACTTTCAGCATCAGAGCCGGGGAAAACTTAGCAAGGAAAAATGCGTATAATTAATTCAGATACAGGGAAAAGCAACATAAAAGAACAAAGACCCTTCGTTTTATCTCTCTCATCTGTCATTTTTCCATTCCCCAGAGAAGAAATGATGGAATAGGAGTTTTATCAAAGGTCAGGTACTTTCAAGATGGTTTAGCAGAAGAGCCAGCAAATGAACTTGAGATCAGAGCTTGGCTTTCAGATGATACAGTATATCCTTCTGCTTCTATATCACCAGAGAATAATGAATCTGGTTAATGAAGGTTTCACAAAACCAGTACGAATGAGAGGACAATACAAAAACAAAATGGAAATGGAATACATTTACTAATTCACATTACTCATTTAACGGTGAAACATTTTATGTTCAATTCATTTACTATTTGTTTTTAAAGACATGAATGACTCACACTGACATATACGTTAATGACATAAACAATACTTTACATTTAGGGACCTTATAGGGATATTAAAATTCAAGACTAATGCAATAATGCAAGACTAAAACTGATTAGAAATGTTAATCGTGAATTTAAATGTTCGAAAAGTTAATGCATGACTCTGATTGCACTTTAGAAAACTATTAAATTATTAATACAGAATAGTGTTTTTAAATATAAACATACACAATTTAACATCCAGTATTGATGCACATACATGTTTTACATATTCTACCAGTCACAAATTGGAATAATTAATATTTTTCATGCTTACATTGGATTAAACTTACAGTAAAAACAGTAATATTGTGAAATATTATTCATATTTATAATAACTTTTTTCCTATTTTATGTATTTCAAAATTCATTTTTGCCATGGCAAACGTATTTTCAGCATCCATTTCTTCAGTTTCAGTGTCACATGATAATGCAGAAATCATTATAACATGCTGTTATGCTGCTAAACATTTTTCAATTATTATTGGCCGTCGATAGTTAATAATGCATCTTCTCATTGCTAACAGCTTTTTATTTTTTGATTCTGTGATGATACAAAAAAGCCTAAAGAACAGTAAAAATAAATATTGGGTAACAGTATAAATTTCTTTATTGACACTTTTGATGAATTTAATGCATCCTTGCTAAATAAAAGTTAATATCTTTACTAATCTGACACTGAAGACTGGAGTAATGGCTGCTGAAATTCAGCCCTTTAATATTAGAATACATTCATATTTTACAACGATCTCAATAGTTATTTCAGAACGTAGTAAAATTTCAAATAAATGCAGCCTTGGTGAGTTTTGACTGGTAAAAAATTGTTTATACAGTGATTTACTTCAAAAATACACTGAGACAGCAGACATTTTTACATGCATTGAATGTATGTGTGCGAGTGTGTGTGAACATCAAGCTCTGAGAGATTGCAGAGCCACTCGTGTTGGTTACAGGGATCAGAGACCAACAGCAACAGCAGTGTAATCTTTACTGATCAAAGTGAATAACCCGCACTGCTAGAAAAGCCAGGATTACTGCCGTACATCAGACCGTGCTCTCAGCGGCCACCACGGTCAAGTCTCTGCCTTACAACCAGCTCTCACAAACCACGAGAACCCTCTGCTTAGCTTTTATCTTTAAAAGTTTGTTTCGAGAGAGAGAGTCTTAAGCCCTCTGAGAGGAAGGACACATACTTAAGAGGGCTGTTTTAATAAGCCGCCACTGGAGACAAAGCCCTCAGCTGTAGCGCAACCAAAGACATAAAAATTTACAAGCAGGAGATTAGCAGCTTTCTGTCGGGATCAAACATGCAAAACCTTTCCGGCGGGATCAAGTCGACCTCTATATGGGATGAAAGTAAAGCAAATGCATGTTAAAATGAAACTTCTACATACAAAAAAAAGACAAGTGTTGAAATAAAGGGAATTTTCTCATCATGCTTTAGATTATTATTTTTTTTGCTATTTTAACAAGTTAAACAATTTTGCAACTTTTTATCTCACAATTCAGATTTTTGCCTTGCTTTTTGTCTTGCAACTGCGAGCTTACCTCTCACAATTCTGACTTTAATCCTCAAAATTGCATGATATAAATAGACAACTGTATGAAAAGATAGCCTTTTTTCCTCATAATTGGCCTTTATAATTCACAGTTTCTAGTTTAAATTCTCAATTCTAAGAGAACAAAGTCAGAGGGGAAAAAAAAGTCTTGAATTTTATCTCGAATTTCTGACTTGATGTAAACGATCAGTTGCAGCAAAAAAGTCAGAATTTCGAGATAAAAAGTCGTAATTACCTTGATAGGAACAGATATCATGAGAGAATAATCTTTTGTTAACATTTTTTTGTAAAATATTTTTTTTAAAAAACCCTTCAATGCATTTTTCTCTTTTTGCAGGTGAACCGTGACATTTTTTTCAGATGGGAGCTTGATTTGACAGATATTTTATTACAGGTCAGTGTGAGACGTCCCAGTGTCCAGCCAACAAAGAGACTTAGAAACTGGTGGATAAACTGATGTATTCGTTGCATGCTTTCCTCAACACTAATCATTGCAAAAAAAAAAAAAAAAAAAAAAAAAACGAGATTGTAATTAAATCAGGTGCATTGTGACAAGTGCTGTACAGATGTCCCATCTGGTCATTCAAATACAGCCTTTGTTATGAAAGACTGAAGTGGCTTTACCCAAAGTGTTTAATGTAATCCTGTGGATTGTGGATTGTAATCCTATAGAACTGTCATGCTGTCAGCCAATCCCTCAAGCTATGAGACAAGCTATTGGGTTTAATTTCAATCAGCATGGAGAGAAACCGAAGCAGCATATGCTGAAGGTATCAAAAAGCTTTCTTTGAAAGAATATAAAGGAGGTGTTCTGACTGGATCCTTTAATCAGCTAAGAGAACAGAAAAAAAAGCTTTATTTAGTGGAACTTCAAAAGTGGAACACTAGAAAGCACTTTTAACAAATGAAAGATCCAAATGAATGAAAAATATTCTGGACGAAGGAAAGAGAAATAAAATAAAATAAATGAAGACTGGGAATGGCTAGATAGATGCTCGTGCCCTGGTTTAGCCTTTTTATGGATTTACATCAAGTAAAAAAAAGTACCTTAATTTAACACATTTACAGCGTAATTCGTGTGTTTCCTAGGATCCATGGAGCAAAGAACTGAATCACTCACTAAGAAGAGGAAGCAAGAAGCCATTTGATATAGTTTCACATTCACAGTATATGACTTGTCAAACTGTCTCAGGCTCTGCTCTGAATCCCTATGTCTCCAAACATAATTACACAGATAAACATACACGAACACACACACATGGATGCAATCATAAGTAGCAGGTCCAAGCCAAACAGCTCATATAGCTTTTGGAAAACAGTAAAGACATGCTCTTATAAGGTCAGGTTTATCTGAAGAGGAGCTTTACTCCACATCTGGACTCTGTTTTCATACAGTAGATCTCTATTAGAGCTGAATGTAAAGCTACTGCCAGCTATAAATGAAACAAGCACACACTTATGGAAGTGAGCAGATAAATCAATAGGCAATGTAAAAAGACAGGAGGATCCCATACAAATGCACAGAAGAAAGATTGTTAACTTTGCATTCAATTCGGGAAAAAAATGTGAAGTATAACACCACACAATCATACTATCCACTACATTACATATAAAGTGCAAAAACTGCTAATTTATGTAAATGTACAAAAGTTAACATATCCAAACTTTTAAACCAGTGTTATTTTAGCATCATTCAGACTTTTTTATTACTACTGTACTTTAAATCAGTTTTTATATTTTCAATTTTCATTTTAGTTAAAGTTTTAGTATATTTTGTAAGCTTATTTATATATATTTTATTTATATTGTATTTTATTTTCATATTTATTTTATGTTTACTTTAAGTGACCAAAAATGATGATATTGTTTCTTGGTTTAAGTAATTAAATTTCAGTTTTAGTTAACTATAATAACATTAACAAAACTGGGTTTATAATAAATACAAATATAATTATATATACATACATACATACACATATATCAATATTATTTTATTTTATTTTATTTTTTTGGCTTTTTTATAAAAAAAATAAATAAATAAAATTCTGCATGCCCCATAGACTCATAGTGAACTAATGCCACTGATGATATGTAAGTCTGTATCTGATATGAGATCAGTGGATGTCACTAATACAAACCACATGGGTACACACACAATCACATAGAATATCTAATTATTGATATTTGCAACGGTCTTTCTAGTAATTATTGGATATGCTGACTGTAAATGCTTTCCAGGCCGGGCTGAACTGTAGGGCAGGGGTTCAGGGGTTCATCAGCAGTCAGTGTCAGCATCTGCTTTGCGAGGGTCAGATCAAAGCTCACGAGGTTTGAGGTTCACGTCTTTGAACACTGACGTTGCTGGCACGCTTTTTTACTGAAGTGGTGTTCGACAGCTGTGGTTCTGACAAATTTGAGTCGTAACGGAAGATGACAGATGGAATCCAGTGTCAAGTCAAGCTCTATTAAAGGATCTGAGCAATCAAAATGTGCATCTATCATCTACAGAAGATACAACACAAGGATGCAATGAGATGGCAGTAAAACTCTTTGTGTGTTTATTTCCTTTCTGTGTCAGTCATAACTGATGACATGACAAGTGAAATTAGTTTTTTAGTAAACAAAAATATTTTGAATAATTATATTTATAATGATAAAATTAGAAATAATTTAAATAATTATTTAAAATAATCAAAATATATTTTACTAAAAATAATAAAAATATAACTGAAATAAGAAACAACAAATCACATTTTGTGATTAAAAGAAACATTCTTTTTATTTTATTTAATAAAAAGTCTTATATTTGTATTTAAGTAGTAGTAGTAGTAGTATATGTTATAATAATTATAATAATGTAATGTTATACATTTATATATTTTTATTAATTTTATTTATATATAGCTAGTTTATCTCCTAATTCAAAATAAAGCATTTTTAACAGCTAAAGTATTTTATTTTTCTGTTATTATTATTATTTTTATTCTATATAAAATAATATTTTTTTAATTTATATTCTATTTATAATAATCAAACGATAATAATAAAATATTTTACAAATAAAAAAAAATAAATGCAGTAATAATACTATATTTATAAGTTATATATAATTTTTAGTTATATTTATAGTTATTTTTATCAATTACTTTAATTTCATCAGCTTAAGTTATTTTTATAATTAAGTATGTCATGACACTCTATAATAATATAGTGGTTTATTAATTGTCTCCATTACAATTTCCCCGGTCTGGCCTATTTATAAGTTTGCTGTCTCTGTATCTCTCTGACTTTTTCCTTGACTCTTTCTCAGGCAAACTGTGGCATCAGATAAGCATTTACTAATTACAGTGAGGAAATGAGCAGAAGTCAAAGCTGTCAGTCTCATCTTTTCAGAACACACATACTAACTTCCTCTGTAATACGACACAGCCCCGTACCACCTGCGACACATTCATGGCCCACGTTCCCACTCCACACACACACACACACACACAGGCACTAAATAAAGTCAAAAGCACACAGCTTGGCTTTAATCAAGAGATCTTTCTGTCCTGTTAGAAGCAGAGGCAGTTGGACACAGACGCACATGCACAGCTGCTCTTACTTCACCGATCTGTCTCTCGGTAGGAGAGCTGAAGAACGAAAACAGGCCTGAGTTATTCAGGAACGTAAGTGTGAGATTTAACGGCGGGAAATTTCCAGTCATTGAAGACAAATTGGACTAAGGTCAAAAATGCTGCATCTTTACTTTGGCCAGAATGAATCACTGCCAAACAGATCTTTCTTTTCATGACTGGAACGGAAAAAAAGAACAACTGTAAATGTTAACATTCTCTTTTTTTTCCAATGACAGATTTTGTAGGCATGCATCTGCATACATGTTCTCTATGTACTGTATTTAAATAAATACACTATATATTTGTATGTGCAAGGCTGCATTAATTTGATCAAAAACACAGTAAAAAATGTGATATATTTTTAGTTTAAAATAACCATTTTCTATTTGAAAATATTTTAAAATGTAATTTATTCCTCTGATGCGAAGCTGGATTTTTTGCATCATTACTCTAGTCACATGATCCTTCAGGAATCATTCTAATAAGCTAATTTGATGCTCAAGATTTTTTTTTATAATTAATCTTAAATTAAAAAACATTTATGCTGCTTAATATCTTTGTGGAAACTGTGACATATTTTTAGAATCCTCTGATGAATAGAAAGTTCAAAGCAACAGCATTTATTTGAAATCTCCAATGGTAACTACTGCCACTTATATGAAAAAAAACCATACATATATATATATATATATATATATATATATATTCATTTTTTACATATTTGTTATCCTTATAAGAGCAGACTCAGTACTACTGACAGCCCTAACAGTGGACTGCCAGCGGTTTTGTTATTGTGAAATAATTGGGCTGCTGAACCACAAAAGCACAAAGCAGAGCAGGAAGCAGTCAGCTCCTGAGTGAGACTGGCAAACAGAATTTAGTTGGATTTCTCTTTAAAAGGGACTGATTAAGAACAGAACGGATACATTTACTCAATTCTCCGGTACAAGTGAGCTGATTAGGTACAAAGCAAAAAGTGGGCTGTGGCCAGACCACAAAACTGTTCAATGAAAACCAGCAGTCAGGTCCAAAATTTACCACATGGCTTCACATTTCTTAACACAGCATCCGTGGGGAACGTGTCTCAGGCCCTAAACCATTCTCTAAACCATTTCCCTTCTTGTCTGGTACTCACCCTGAAGTTGTTTCAAACCTGTATGAATTTCTTTTCTCTGCTGAAGTTCTGCAATTACTTTCAACTTATTGTCAAATTGATTCGTAGTGAATGTATAAAGTCAGAGAAAAATGTCAGAACTGCATGATATATTCTCACAATTTTGAGTCACAATTCTGTCTTTATAACTTGCAATTACAAGTTTTTATTACGCAATTCAGCCTTTTTTTCACTCACGTTAAGACTTTACATCTCAAATATCTGACTTTATACCTTGTAATTGTGAGTTTACATCATACAGTTCCAAGAAAAAAGTCAGAATTTTGAGATAAAAAGTCGCAATTACCTTTTTTTGGTTGTTATTCAGTGGTGGAAAGTTTAAACAGGTATGCAACCCAAAAAGGGGGCGAACAGGCAAAGCTGGCAACGCAAGTGTAAAGTGATCACATGCCAGATGTGAAATCACCAAACAGAGAGGAGGCTCGTTCACTAAATTTATATCTGGCCTTAAAGTCCTCAAACAGTAGTAATAACAAGCAGTGCATATCATTCGGAGAAGTGCGTGCTTGTGCATTCACTGTCCTGCTGCCCACTCTGACCCAGACGCTGCTGTAAGAGGTTAATCCCTGATCTGACAGACTTCAAAAGCAGAGCTCCCGATCACGCGCGCATATGGGCCGCTACATAATCTCCTTGATTCCACCCCGGATCGTGATGGAGCAAAAAAAGGTCCCAAGACCCAGTGTGAGTGCTTGAGATGGAGAGAGTGAAAAAAATAAGATTTTAGCATGTGAGAGGGAAAGAGGGAGATGAAAGGTGTGGGTGGGTAGGTTCAGGAGGTCTCTCCTGTCTCTCTCCATACATCCACCTCCATCAATCATCCCAATCAAAACCTTCTGTCATCAACTGATTGAAACTCGAGCCAAATCATGCAGAAAGAGCACTGAATAATGAAGGATTAGGAAAATAAGACAAAAGTTTGTTTTAAGAATAACATAAAATAAAAAAAAAAAAACATTTTATAATATAATATAATATAATAGCGCCCAACTAATTTGGTATTTCTGCACGATTAAAAAAATTAAATCAAATATTTGAAATAAAATAAAAAAAAAAATTGGGAAAAAAAATCTAATTAAATAGTAAAAATTATGTTTTGCATTGTTATTAAATTAAATAGACCTTAAATGTAAAAATATGTAAATAAAATCAGACAAATCAGTCATTTAAGCCCTTGGAACCTTTGATAGCTATAGTTTTGGACAAAACAGTCCTTGTTAATACGATAACACTGTTACCAATAACTGATTTAAATCTTGGTTAATTTTACTGTAATTGGCAGAGACCATGGTGAATTTTTTTAAGTCAGACGTCATCTCTTGAATTTAGTCACATATGACCAGCAGCTGTGTTTGTGACCCTTGGACAATAACAATGAAAATCTCTTTCCTTAATCAGATCTGCAGGAAAACAGCTGTATCTTATTAAGATTGTGTGAATGTGGCACACTGTGTCAAATTGGCCTTTCCTCTAGCGGGTGATAACTCTGTCCAGCACTAACAAGGCCAATGAAGCCTGCCATTGTGGGCATTCGCTGTCTGTGGTGAGCTAGTCACCTCCAGATGTGTGTGAAAGACTATGGGTCTCAAGCCTGATGAGCAAACATAGGTAGATTTCTCTACAAAATAGGATCCAGGCTCCCAGTGGAGGATCCTCCAAGCTGCTGCACTTCAAAGCGGGATTAAGAGGTCCTGGCAATGTGAGGAAATGAGCACTTTACTCTCTATCACCATGCCGACTGCCAAGCTATGCAGAATGACTATAGTTTCTTTGAGTTTTGAAGCATCATGTAAGCAGGTGAACTGACGGTCAGACAGAATCCGTGAGAAACAATTTGGTCAAGTATAACAATACGAGTACAAGCACATTACAGATCATCCACGCCTCATTAACTCTTCTCTCAGTCTCTTTACAGCTAGTATTAAGAGCAGTTTCAGGTCATCCGTTTAAAGATACAGAGCTAAATACAGGTTTAAAGTGTCCCTATTATGGGTTATGAAGGGTTCATATTTTGGTTTTGGGAGTCAAACAACAGGCTGACATGTATACAAGGTCAAAAAACACTTTCATTTTATTATAATATGTTTTTATTTTTACCTTATTTATTCAACGACCCCCAAACGATTTGTTCAATGATTAATTTTTCCAAACCCCTCCGGCGATTTCATTTAAAGCAGTGTTTGTAAGCTTTTAACACTCCAAAAGTGTCACTTAGTGGCAAATAATTTATTTGCATTTTTGCAAAAAATAAATATAATAAGAATTATAATTTCAGACACAGAGCAATTCGAATTTCATAAAATTGGGAAAAAATATACTTGATTTTTTTGTAAGTGATTGCAAACTTTATTTTCGCTACATTAAAAAAAAAAAACTAAGTTAGTCAACTAAATTAGTTTATTTAAAAGCAGCTAAAATGAATTGATTGCAACCACTTACCTTCAATTGATCTTTTTTCAGTGTAAACAAAAGTATAAAACAACAAAAAAAGAACTAAACAAAAACAGAACAAAGCAAAGTTAATAAAAAACGAACAACAAACAAAACAAAAGCAAGACAAAAGCAAAAACAAAACAAAACAATAAAACAAAACAAACACAAAAAACTATACAAACTAACATAAGCTAAATTAAAACAAACAAAAAAACCCACAAATGAACTGCTAAGTCACAGATCCTATGGCATTACTGCGGAAACATTAAAATATCTGAACAATACAATACAATATATGTGTGTGTGTTTGCTCAAACCACAGTGCCTTTTTTTATTACTGCATGATTCTGCAAGAACTTGAAAAATAAATAAATCAACAAAACACAACAAAAAGCAACACGCATACACAGGGTTCAGAGGAAGTTGACAACATGAACAATATATACAGTCCAACCCCTGCTCCACCAAACCTGTGGGATTTTGCATAATTCCGCATGTACTGAGAGAAAAATGTTCGATGGCATCATTAGAATAGAGCAATCTTCATAATCTTTGGTATGTTTGTTTTCACTACAAGATGAAAGCAGGAATGCACAGAGGAGGAACATGCGTGTATGTGACTCAATACATCCATGCAACCCTTCGTGGGTGGGAGTAATAACGGTTTGCATGCCTGCCATCCTGCCTGTGTCGTCCTCAACTAATTAAAAATCAAATTGCCCCAACAATCAGGCAACATTCTGCATTAGCCTGACAATACAGTGGCCACAGACACTCGAGAGGACTTCAAAGCCCAGCAGGGTGAATGGAGCTTGTGTTTGGAAGGGGGTGCTGGTGGTCCTCAACCCCCCGCCCAGTTTACAGACACCCGGCTCTGACCATCATGGTACTCTCGCTGACCCATTGAGGTGGAGGGGGAAGAGATGAGAGAATAACATGAAAAGGGAACAGATGATAGAGCACTTGGTAGGGGAAAAGAGTCCAGGTGGTTTTTGGGAGTCAGTTAAATGGACCAAAGCAACAATATCACACACTGAAAATCATTTCCCAGTATTTTTTTCCTTCAATACGGAGTATAGAGAGTCTTTCAATAGATGATAAAATACATATAGAAAAAATAGTGTATTTCTAAATGAATACATTTAAATTATTTTGCATAAAATATATAATGTATTTAATGTATAAATAATTATACTGTTCACACTATAAAAAGTTTAAAACTTTAGGGTCAGTAAGATTTTTTGTAAGAAATTGCTACTGTTATTAGCAGCATTACATTATATTGATCAAAAGAGTCAAATTCTGTTCGTTAAAACTTTCTATTTATTTATGAAATCAAAAATGTACCACAGTTACACAATAAAAATGAAGTAGCACAACTGATGTGACAATTACTGTCAATTGTTAAATGTTTTTCATATTGATAAATGTTTCTTGAGCAGCAAATCAGCATGTTACAACTGAAGACTAGATTAATGATGCTGAAAATTCAGTTTGCATCGCAGGAATGAATTCAATTTATATGTATATATATCAAAATAGAAAACAGTTATTATAAATTGTAATAATAGGTCACAGCATACAGTATGTTTCAATTAAATAAATGCTGTCTTGGTAACATAAGAAAAAAATTCTCACTGACACTAAACTATATATATAATATATAATACTATACACTTTTAATATATTTATATCTACTTAAAAGACAGAAAACAATAAATACAATAACCATACTTCCGTTAAAAGTCACCCTGAAGTTAATTTAGACATAAATCTGTCAATAACTAATTTCAGAATCTTATATCTCTGATGAGAGTTTTTTTAATACATGATTCAAAGCCAAATCTGTAAAAAAAAAAAGAGGGTCAAATATCATAATTGAACTTAACTAACTCTGCAGCCTTATTAAAAACTGAAATGTCTACTGGTTGTCTCTTTGTCCTTGCGTTGAGGTCAGACAAATCAGATAAAAAAAAAACTAAAAAAAAAAAAAAATTATAATTAGATTGTCTAACTCATGCCAGTTTCCCTACAGAAAGAATACCAACGGAATCATAACAGACCATTACATCCTTTAGCACTTCATTGGTTTTATAAGCCATACAGCATTGAAAAGGTCACACTATTTAAATAAGACCTCATCTGTACATTCACAGTGCCAGGGAGACACAAAATACGTCCCTTCTCCTAATTACCCTCTCCATAAAGCCAGAAGACTCCATACACACACCAAAGTGCCAAACAGACTGCGGTGCACTTCTCAGCTGGAGAGGACTTTAGGAACTAAGGGTCAGCTGACTAACGACAACACCAGACGAAGACCCTCAATAGACACAGCAAGACAAACTCGCTTTAACAGCTTCAGAATAGACAGAATGAAGTAACAATAACCATACCAGAATAACTAAGGTTCATGTTTCAAGGAACAGATGAATAGCGTTCAGGCTATGGACACAAAAACACCATAAAGTTGGTCCATGATTTGTTTTTTCTAAAAGCCATAAACTATTTTGTAATTGATAGTTCTAAGAAGAACCTTTAACATTCATAGAATCTCTCGACTGCACAAAAAGCTCCTTATAGCGGAAAAACGTTCATTTGGAACATTCTTAACATTAATAAAAAAGGGTTTAATTTATTTTGTTTTTAATTTATGATCCTTTCCTATAAAAATGCATGCTAGGGATGCGACGTAGAAAATCGAGCCTGATCAAAAAAAGTTTATGATGGATGAAAGTTTCTAAGGCAGTGTGCAAAAAATTCAGACCTAGCGTGCAAAGATATTAAGTATTGAAAATAGTATCCAGTGTTTAACTAGATTGCCCAAAATGTAAATATGTGCTTTAATGTTCTTACCCTTATCACATTCTTTCTTCTGTAGAAGACAAAACATGTTATCTTGAAGTCAAACAACATTGGACCCCATTGACTTTGAGTTTTGTTTTGAAATACATCAGGGTAAGTAAATGATTTCCATTTTCTGAGTGAAATTTTCTTTTACTGATCCAATCACATATGCTAATCTAATTGCTTTGGCATCAGAGAGTTTAAAAAGTGGTCATTGTTTGTCCCCGCAGAGCTTTTGATGGATGCTGAGGGTCCTAATGGCAAACAGATAGTGTGTTGAGAGCGAGGGCAGATGGTAGATGTGGATGTCGACATGCTTTAAAAGAAAATTCCTCTGCGCTGCCACCTTACTTCCCCTGTCCCTTCTAAGCTAATGTTTTCCACAGTTTTCTGCCTAAGGACAGACAGAGAGACGTGTTGAGTGTCAGACTATTGGTGTCTTTGCAGCTGTGGCATGAAACAATTGTGCAACTTAAAACGAGGCCCATGCATTTAATTTCACTGCTGTCCATTGCTTGCGCGAGCTGCTCCTTAGAAGTCAAGAAGTATTGTGGTGTAAAAAGATGCGCAGAAACAGTTGGAAAGAATTAAAGCCTCTTGCATTGTTTTCCCTCAAGACCACCCTATGTGTTTTGGCGTGAGTTCGAAATACAAAAATGGAAAATGAAAGTGTTTACTTCAGTATCGTGCTACAATTGAGTTTTTGGGAAAGTTCCTTAAATAAAATATCTCCATATAAATCAACCAAACAGACTGAAACAAGCCAATCTGCTCCGTTATGTCTGAATGTCACCTCGAGGCTTGAAAAACACCCATCATGCGCAGGGGAAACGCTCCAGATCTCTAAAACCGCATTGTGGCTTCTGCTCAGAAAAAGAAAAAAAAAAACTTCAAAACTACTTCAAATCCATTTCATCACACGCTTTATGTCAACACAGAGCTGAGAAAACACAGAATGACTGCGTTCTCTAAAAAAATCAGCTACGAATGAGCTTTAAACCAGTGAATTAATTGGATGATATACGTAATTCTTTCATAATTTAGTTAATATAATTCATGCGACGCACAGCAGATTTTAATTTTTTTTTCATACAACTCACAAAAATCTTCACCAAAGGCTCTTCAAGTCATCCTTAAATAAGTGAATGAAAAATTGAACGTGCTGTGAACTTAAGCTTTCCAGCTGGTTGTATTCAAAACAGTGAACAATTCATCAAGATTAGCGCTCGCATTTATTTGCTGGATGAGGTCAGGAAGCCCTGTGTGTATTAATGAGGCACACATGGTGCTGAAAGAAGTGACACATACAGATATCCTTTGGTCACTTTTCAACAAAAGGTTGCTTTCTCACTATACCCAAGTGACTGCTAGTCAGTAAATACTGATGCTGCTTATGGTTTTGGGATCGTGTCCCCGAAGCACAAAGAGAAGAGTTATGAATGTGTTTGCCTCGCTGTAAATAAGGCTTCAGGCAACCTTCTGATTGGTCTTCGAAGGGAAACGTGATAAAATGCTAGATTTCCAGCCCATACTCCTCTCTAGGGATCAAGGGATAAATGAAGAAATGTTGTATGCAAGGAAAGCTCGGTTCTCAATCTTAAACCTCATACACATTGAAGACCAAAAATGAGTCTTCAATACAAGCCACACGCAGTGTCACCACTTGGTCCGACTGATACTTTAATTATTCCAGACACACAATCAAAAGCTGTAGCTGTTTACACTTGACCTTAATATCTGTCTGGATTCTAGCTGATTCAAGAAGTCCTCAGAAAGGAACTGAACAATTCAGAACATAGGGAGCAGAAAAAACCAACCAGCGAATGGAATTAACTTAGGAATACTCACAGCCTGTCACTTAGTAGGTTTTGAAGCTCTGAATCTTTATAGGAAACAGTCCAGTAATTCTCACACCTAACTTATTTACGACCCTTGAGACAGAACGTGGTTGATGCTCTCTGAAGCTCCAACCAAACATGACTCTCTGGGGAAGATGCTGTCATCAGCACAGATACACAGCCATAAAACACTTTCATTATGAACTGGCGTTAGCTAGAAGTCACGAACGCTGTCACTCTCTCATTTTCCCTCACTAAACGTCTGCCTTTCGCCATTCTGTTGCATCCAGTTAAGCGTGAAATACAATGCAACCATTAAGAAGCAGCGAAAAATTTGGAATAAACTTCGGAATATTTAAATCATGCCTAATTCGGTAGCAAAAACAATCTTAAGACCCTTCAACACTAACTACAAAGATAATCCTACTAAAGCTAAACTCTCAGAAATACACAAGATACAAATGCTGTCAATGGGGTGGTTCCTTTTCAAAAGGCACACCTTGTACCTAAAGGGTACATATTGGTACCTTATTGGGATATATTAGAATACAATTTAGTATCTAAAAAGGTGCAAAGGCAGTGGTTTCACTTCAGCATTTGTATCTTTATTTATATTATGTTAGTATAGTAGGTAACACTATAGTATAGTGACCAATTCTTAGAATTAATGAGTTGCTTATTAGCATGTCTATTTTTAACATATGGGCTGTTTAATAGTTACATACACTTACATACATACACTTAACCTTACTAACTATTAATAGGCACATAAATTAGGAGGCACATAAAACTTTGAGGCAAAGTTGGGTCAAGTTCATAATTCATAGTTGATGTTTTTTAATAACAAAAATTGGAACTAAAATGTGAATGTATAGTATATTAACATCCACACGAACCATAACATTCTGAATAAAATAAATGTGCTTGCAATTTTGTCGTCTGTCACTTTAAATGCTCACGGCCCCTTAAAATTGGGTGGATTCTGAGCAACTGTCAATGTTTTCACCATTCATCTTTTTTTTTTATTTCAACAATATTGCTCATCTATGTCACTGGTATTGGTATAATTACAGTGTGAACATCCCTGTTTTATAGAATTAGAAAGATTTTTAAAGTTTATCTTTATCGTTATCATTAGTTCATTCAAAAATTGGTAAGTTCAAAATGTCAATTTAAACGAATATCTTTAATGATTAATTTGCTGCATTGGCTTTTACATTTTTATGGCACCCAGGTTAATAGGGTACAAAATTAACTAATAGATATCACTATATTTCCCCAGTTCATTGATTAAGAATACGTAAAAAAATGCAAAAAAGGCATTATGTCATTAAATATGAACTAATTTGTATAATATTCTAGAACAAAAACTTAACATTGGTTGAAGCCAGGTTCAAACTTTTTTAAATTTTGTTGACATGGATTTTTACAGGCGGTATTTTGAGCTTCAAATCAATAATCGAAAAAAAAATATATATATATATATATATATATATATATAATAAAAAAAAAAAACTTATATATATATATATATATATATACAAACCCTTTTGTGAAAAACAACAGAATATAGGAATAAAACTGTAAAGTTTGGGGTAAATATCAGTGAAGTGGAGGTTCTTGGCTCGGAGCAGGTGAAAATTTTCATGGCCTTTAAAGATGTGTGTTGTCAGTGAACTCGAATGGAAAAAGTGCTATGAAAGAAACACTTCCAAGTGTATTTTGGATCATTTCTTTTCACTAGTATCAAAAAACACTCCATGAAGCCCAAAAACTTCAAATAACAAATGCATGGGGAAAAGAAAATGTTTTGCCTGCAGTGTCTTGCCTTAAATAATCTGGCATAAATATATGTAGGTAAATATTGGTGAGTATAAATAGACAATAATTAAATAATTTCAAAAATAAATATATACACACACACACACAGTCAACAGTGTGACAGAAACCTGCTGTGATCCACTATAACTGTGAGTCTCCGATCAGTGCTA